>JAVLUE010000414.1:0-20001 GCA_034190945.1 Octodonta nipae | reverse complement strand
CTAGGTTTATCCCAACTTGATGCAGTGTACCGTAACCGAATCATACCGTACACCGTTGTGGGAACTACTCAAAGCGCATCTCTGAGATTTGTACGATTCCAGGAAAGCTAAGACTGTAGCGGAGAAAAATAAATTGTCAAAGTTTTCGATGCATTAACTGTTTCCTCTACACATTATAAAATAAAACATAATTTTACACCCTATTGTACATTTCAAACCCCGTATACTGCTGCATATACTTCAGCCTATAGGTATACGTACTCCCATTATACACTATTTACCACCATCCGATATATTTTTAACTTTCAAACTTTCCTTCTGCATAGGAACTTAGACCCTCTATGGTAGTCTATACATATAAAATTTTTCACATTTATATTACTAGATAAAAAAAAAGAAAATTTTAATATTGTTTAATAAAAAAAGTTTGAACACGGATGCGGTCCAACGCTCTAAACCACGTATATTGACATTACTTGTATAAGTTTGTTATGACAGCGGAATAATACCATTATTATAGCAGGTGAACAGTGAACATTTTAATTTTATAATAATGTATTAACTAATATTATATATAAAAGTTATTCTATTAGTGCAGTCAATGAAGCTGGAAATCAGCTGTAACCTCCGAATTCTTTGAAACTACATCAGTTAAAATGAAAATTGGGTACAAAGCTTATCGTACCCTCAACTTTAAAAGTGACATAAGCCCAATTGACGCGTTTATTTTTTTAGGGGTAAAAACTACGCCTATAAAAATGAAGGATCAATCATTATATCTTAAACGTAAACAGTCCATCACTTCATATTCTCAAACATGGTTTGTGATATATTTGAACTTCAACCCTTAATAACTAACCCTATGCTTAAAATATTATTAAAAAAATTACTTCTCGAGTGCTTGGAATATTTCTTACGTGTAAATATTTCGAATAAAAAATCTTTAATTGTGTAATCATTTAAAATAAAAATTCACTGGTGAAACAACTTTTCCCTTATCTCACTGTTCATTTCTTCAAAACCACCTCTCTGCTAAGAATTAAGATTTCTTTTTAGAATCTTAGCAGTATTAAATTGTGCTATTATTTTTTAATAAAAATTTCCTTAGTGCTTATGAAAGAATTTTATGAAATAATTGTATAATTATAATTTAACGTAAAAGTATTATACCATTTCAGCTTGCTAGTATAATTAAAATTGATAAATTGTAAAATATTAAAGGAAATCAAATAATTAAATAATATTAAATTAGGTAATATTTGTGAGACAAAAATATACTGGCTAAATATAAATAGGTATTTTCCTCCAACCATATTTTGCTTTCTGTTTCATTTAGAGTATCATCAAACAACAATTTTCTTTTTTTTTATCAACAACTTTTTACATATTACATATCTTCTCACAGGTTATTCTCGAAAGATCGCTTGAAAACGTGGTTTTTGCTTTAAAAACACTAATTAACCAATGGTGAATAACTCAAAAAGTATTGATTTATCGAGAAAAATTCAAATACCTTATCTGTTTAAAATTTGGTCCTCTAACGATTTCTGGGTTTTATTTTGAGAAAAAAATCCACTTTCAAGGAGTGTAGCGACCACCCTCAGGGTGGAAGCGTCAATCGAAGCTGTCACTAATGTTGGATGACACATGTTCGACCTGTGTTCACAAAATTTAATGTCACTTGGTTCACTTTAAAAGAACTCGGAGGTGAGAAGCTTCAATGACTGCACTATACAGGGTTATTACGACACGGAATATTACGACTAAGATACTCATTTTAGATGATCTTTTATTAGGTTGATATATATCCTTTAGAGGAACATTTTAAAAATATTTTCGTTTTATACAGGGTGTCCCAGAAATGTAAAAAGTATCAAAGTTTTATTTTTTCTATTGAATGCCCTGTATATTATTACATTTTCGGTAGCTATGATTAAAATGATAAGGTGTTTCATAATTTTTTTCTATACCTAAACCCCATAGTTTCTGTAATATTCACTATTTAATCAAAATGTTGTTATCATTTTCTTGTTTCCAACCAAATTCCGACTGGGGTCTCCTGAAGGATAATATTTTGTGTTGCACTTGTGGAAAATTCAATATTGTATACAGGGTATCAAATAAATACCAATTAATTAACCAAAATTTCAAATGACAATTACTTCTTTAAGTTTAATGAAACACCCTGTATTTTATGTCACCAACAGTAGTAAAATTTTATTCTCTAAGCGACAGTATAACATTTCCCTATACCTATCTATTCACGTTCCCATGAAAAAAGCACATTGACAGTTTTCATTTAATATTTTCTGACAACTCTTCTTTATGATCCTCGAAGTTCGATCTCACAACGTTTCAATAGCTGTGTATCGTCATCAGGTGCAGGTCATGGTGGCGGTTGGTTGCCGGTGATGCGAAGCGGCAGAGGCCGAAGAAGAGCTCACCAAATATTTTTAATTTATATTTTCGTTGGAGATTATATATGCTGCCTCTATGAATTTTCCTTTGTATCATCAAGAAAAGAGTATGCTGAAACACTAACCCTTTGAATGATCACTACATTTTGATAAAATAGTGAATATTACAGAAACTATGGGGTTTAGGTATAGTAAACTTTTATCATTTTAATCGTAGATAACGAACATGTTAATATACAGGGCATTCAATTAAAAAAATAAAAGTGATACTTTTCACATTTCTGAGACACCCTAAATAAAACGAAAATAATGTTAAAATGTTCCCCTGAAAGATATATATATATATATATATATATATATATATATATATATATTAGATGGTTTCCGGGAATTCATCCGCGTAGTTGATAACTGATCCCTGCCGAGATCGATGGTAAAATGACGACGTTTCGGCAGTCACATCTGTCCTCTTCAGGTCGGTTCGCATAATTCTCGTAGCCTTCTGCTTTCGCATACTGTATTCGAGTAACTATATATATATATATATATATATATATATATATATATATATATATATATATATATATATATATAACCTAAAAAATCGTCTAAATTGATCTTAGTCATAATATTCCGTGTCGTAATTTGTGAATAACCCTGTATGTGTTAATACAGACTATGAGTATGCCATATTTCAAACAAATCCGATCTGCCCTTTTTGCGTGAAAACAACAAACATCCATTGTGCTTAACTTAATGCGGTGACTAAAGATTAAAGTTAAAGATTATAACAATATTTAGAATTCAAAAGATCTGGAACCCGCTGACTATTAATACTTTACAGAACTGCTATTTGCTGAAAGTATGAGCAATCAACTATGTTCATAAACTGCCCAATCTTCTAACACGTTTGATTAACCCTCTTCGAACAATTGTGTTTTTTAGGAAATGGAGAAAGCTGTTACTCTGAAGCTCACAAAATCAATTGGGTTATCAAACTTTAACATAAAACAAATAAGAAGAATTTTAAAACATTCACAAATGCCTCCTAGTAATTTACAAATAGAATTGAATGCTTATCTCCAACAAAAGCAACTAATCAAATTCTGTAAAGACAAGAAAATCGTCATTACAGCTGATTCGCCATTTGGAATACAAGGTGTACGACAATTTGATCCAGAGTGAGTAAATATATAAATTGTTCATTAGTATTTTTACTAGTTTTGTCAGCTCTCTAAATAAACCATAATCAGGTGAGAAGATTCACTTACATTGGAAAAGAGTCGGCAAAAGCAAATTGTAAATACTTACAATTTCATAAATTAATTGACATTTTGTATTTTCAGCTTGCCAAATATATTATCACATCCAGTGGTCAAAAAAATAGCAGAGAAACACAATAAAACAAATGGACAAATTCTTCTTAAACATATATTACAAAAGAATATAGTGGCGATACCAAAGAGTTTACTTCCCAGCAGAATTAAAGATAACTATGACATTTTTAATTTTGAGTTGGAAAAATGTGATGTACGGGAGCTGGATACATTAGATTGTGGCATTCGGATTCTAGATTTTGAGTTCTTATTTCCAGGGTAAGTGAGGGAAGGAGGTACAATGAATCGCTTTTTTAAGGCGATATGAAACAGTAAATAGAGAATTGTTTAAAAGTTTCAATGCTTAATTTATAGCATGAGATGTTTACTACCAAAAAAAATCAAATTTGACAAGATCTCCAATAGTTTTTTGATGCCAAGGTTTCTTTTAAGAAGTACAAACTGATTTACTGTACCCCACATTTGGGTTATTCTAGATTTACTTGTGAAGACTGTGGATCGTACAGGGCACGATCAAACACAACAAACAATTTTACTAGTTTTCAAGTTTTTATTAATACAATCATCTGTTTTGTCTCTGATAAACATTTGCCAGCCTTTGGTAATTATGGTCTTAAAATCACGAAATTACTTACTTTTACAATGTAAAAACTTAACTAATAAAAGTAATAGAAAACAAAATCTTGTACTTTTCATTAACAATTATTATAATGATGAGGTAAAAATAAATCAATCTATTATCTTCAAAAAATATTTAGTATACCAATATGTACTAGTCAAATGGAATAATAAAGTAAAAAAGTTTTTTGATAATAGAAAAGGGTAAAATCAATTTTATATCTTCTAAGGGTACTGGAACATCCCGTTATCTATAACGAATTTGTACTTTTAGACTTTTCTTAAAACGCAAATATCGAGATCTGTTTCAGGTTTTGTTCCTATAATCTTCCCTGTGTAAATTTTGCTTTTTTGGGGGTAGTTTGAAGAGGAATAACGTTTTCAAGATCTATCTCGTTTATGTCTTTTTCGTCGTTATAACCTTCTTCTCATTGCTCATAACGCTTCTTCCTTTGCCCAACCAATCTTCGCGTATAAAATATGTTCTGGTGACGTTACAACTACAAATTTGCAATTTATATCAATTACTTTCTTCAAACATATAAGGAAAATCTCTATGTTTTCTTAACGTATGTTTCATTTATTGCTTATCTCAGCATAATGAGAAAATATTTCAAAATTACCAAACATGTCAACTTTAAACTAATTATGTACAGCTTTTGCAGAATGTACAATACTTTGTGGAATACTTTATGTCATATATGATTTAAAATATGTATAATCCAGATAAACACCGAGGGGTAGAACTATCAATTAACAGAACCAGCAAATACTTACCTCCTCAACAATCATTTTGAAACCTTATATTCTTTTCTCCGATGCATGTCCACCAAATAAAAGTAAACCAGTCATACATTTGCCTATTCTTCTATATTCCTTTATGCTTACTGATACCTATCAGGTATTCCACTGTTCTTAACCTTTTTTATTGTCTGACGTATCCCAGACATGACGTGTTCCCAATCGAGCTTGTGAGGTTGTCATTGGGGAAGCTTGAAGTATCTTGAAAACCAAAACTTCTATAAACAATAATAATTGTGACTCGTCACTTTATATATTGCGTGTATAAACTAAAATTAGGGGCCATCAATATTAAAAAATATTCAAGTTCATTTACTTTTACTTCATCAACTTGAAGTAAATATGTGTTAAAATTCTGCATTATTTAACCTTACTTGGCGTCGCTGTTTAAAATGTTATACTCATGATTCTCTTGCAATCTAATACTTCACCCTTTTGCAGGATTAAGTCTCATCCAGAATATCCTTTTACTGAACTCGTCCGAAATAAGAAGTAACGTATTCAACTATAATGCTAAGTAATATTTGTATGTGATATATTATTTTAATGCTTATTTAAAAAAAATAATAATTACATAATGTATAATATTTAAGTATGTATAAATAAAGTATTTTAATGAAACATGCTGTTTTTTTACAATGTGCATGTAAATAACAGACAAATTTTAAGAAATTATTTCTTATGAACTGAAAATGGTATTATGACAGTAGAGGAAAATTCTCTTACCTACCGAAATGATTACCTCAACCAAAATAGTAGAATTAAAAACAAAAGACTGGAAGAGATACACTTATTTAGGATACAAAAACTAAATTATCATGTTGGATGATGAGAGATTTATACCGGAACAGATAATTGTCAGATCCAAGGACGTGAACTTATGGAAGAGGTTCGGTATATCAATAATAAAATGATACCCTTACAACAGTCGCAACTGGTAACAAGAGTTGAAATCTGTAATTCAATGAAACAGTATTTACTGACACATTCTCTGTTTATACTTTGTTCCATATCATCCGCCCCGCAGAAGATGCACGTTCCGTCCCTCTTACTTCAAAATTTGCGAAAATGTGTTCTATTGCATCAGTTCCCACTTAGTAACTGAGTCACCCTATTATTTAAACCAGGGTTGAATATCCACTGCGCCCTCTCTGTGTGTTTCCCACTCCATCGGTCGCGTCGCCTTCCTCTTTTTCCCGTACTATCTTTTTTATACAGTCTCACAGTTTCTACCACGGAGAGTCATACAGGCAGTTCTACTGACCCCACGTAAATTGCATACGAAGAGATCATCCTATACGCGGACGTTCTTTTGCTCATTACCCATTCCCATGCAGGCACCGCATGCAATACAATCGACCTCATTTTCTTCGACTCTGTACTCATTTCTCCTATGTTCGGCAAAATTTTGCTCACGACCCGCCCCTCCTTTCCTCACTCTCTGTTATTTTTCTGATATGTTTATTGAAAATTATCTTATCATCTAACACCACCCTCGATTAAAAACTTCATGTACATTTAAAGCCGATGTTCTCCTCTTATATGGCCCCTTCAATATGACAGTCATAGTATCGTTTTTACTGTTCTCACTACCAGTCCATTTGCTACAAACCATTTTTTAAAAGTATGTAGGACTTGGTCCCTTCGTTCCATTAATTATTCTTTCTTGTAGTTATCCCTCACTACCAGCGCCAGATCGTCTACATAGACAACAGTGGGATACCCATCCTGTAACGTTAACCCAAGTACGGAGTCATAGATTATGTTACATCATGTAGGACCCAGCATTGACCCCTGTGACACTCTGCGTACTAGCATCTTTTCCCAACTCGACCATTCTATCACTTACTCTTCAAAAATATTAACCAGGTACTCATTCATATCCAGATCTGTTACACTATTCACGATAATTTCCCATCTCGCGGTATTGACAGCGTTCTTACTATCAATACCTATTACCCCAGCCCAGTTCTATAACACCTTTTTTACTACCTCGCGGAATACAAATTCTTTTTAACAGAAAAAGCTTGGGTAGAAATATAAAGAACTCTGGATTGGACAGGTAATAAAAACTTCAGTAGTTTCTAAATGATTGAGGAGGTAAATGATTATTTTGAATGTTCATCTGGGATTTTCTCTTCTCGCAATGGTTTCTGAAAAATACAGATAAGTTAAGTACTTGAATATCAAGGTGTAGTATCTAAGGGCAGTTTGTGGAAACTGCCCGGAACACTAGCTGCCCTCTTATAGAAAAAACTCTCCCGCAGGATTAACAGTGAGAAAGTAGGTCTACAGATTTGTCAACTAGTATTCCAGTATAATATGTTGTGTATTTTGTGTTGTACTTATCTGTTTTTTTGTGACGTTTCGTATTCCTTATCAGGAATCGTTGTCGAACAATGTTTGCTTGAATGTTTTGCTCTATATTCGCTTGACTTTTTGGTAATGTCAATTGACTGATTAATTGACTTTGAAGTTTTCTTTTTGATGTTCATTCGTCAGAAGTTGTTGCCATGCAACCGGTATCTCTACAGAGGGTGTCCCGATTTCTCCATTATTCAACAACAAACGACACAAGCAACACACAATACTTTCAATTTAAATAACAACACACAAACTGATATTAACTCTACAATTATAAACGTTATTCCTTATGTTTCCGGCCTCTCCGAAAAAAATAAACGTATTGGCAATAAATACCAAGTAAAAACGATTTTTAAAACAAATAATACTTTAAGATCAAATTTGACAAAAACAAAACCGGAAAACGGTTCCAAAAATTGTGTGTACAGTGTACCTTGTGCCTGCGGAAAAACATATACCGGTGAGACATCAAGACCTCTCCAAATTAGAACAAAATAGCACCAATACAACGTCTCAAGAAGACATATAGACAGATCAAGATTGGCAAATCATGTACTAACGGATAATGGTACACACAAAATGGACTGGAATAAGACAAAAATACTAATTAAAGAAGAACATACCAAAAAAAGAAAAATCAAATAAAGTGTCTGCATGTTGTTGAATAATGGAGAAATCGGGACACCCTTTGTAGAGATACCGGTTGCATGGCAACAACTTCTGACAAATGAACATCAAAAAGGAAACTTCAAAGTCAATTAATCAGTCAATTGGCATTACCAAAAAAGTCAAGCGAATATAGTGCAAAACATTCAAGCAAACATTGTTCGACAACGATTCCTGATACGGAATCGAAACGTCACAAAAAAACAGATAAGTACAAAACAAAATACACAACATATTATACTGGGATACTAGTTGACAAATCTGTAGACCTACTTTCTCACAGTTAATCCTGCGGGAGAGTTTTTTCTATAAGAGGGCAACTAGTGTTCCGGGCAGTTTCCACAAACTGCCCTTAGATACTATACCTTGATATTCAAGTACTTAACTTATCTGTATTTTTCAGAAACCATTGCGAGGAGAGAACATCCCAGATGAACATTCAAAATAATAAAAACTTCATTAAACAAATATCTAAATTAAATTATTGTGACGAGAATTCATCCGATATCTGCTGTAAACGGCATTCTTCCGATACTTCTGGGAATCCGTTTTGTTTCCTAACCCGAGGCTGGCGGCTGCCGTTAATGGGAATTAGTCGAATTCCCTTGAAGCTTCGTGAACACATAAAGTTTCCCGATTGCTCGTTGACCTTCTAGACAATTCCGAAAATAATATATAAATACGGAGAGCGGACAGAATATTCATTCAGTATTCGACTACAGTATAGTTTAGATAAATTGTAAATAGTTCTGTGAATATAAATTGTGTTAAAGTAGTGGAAATAAATTAGAGTGAGTTGGACTGTGTTTTAAAATAAATCCAACAACTGAACCCGAGTGTGAAAATAAAAACATTACATTATGATTTATTTCTATTGTATAATATTTTATACACAATGGTTCCATTGCCAATGTAAACCAACATGTGACATTAAAAAATAAATAACCAGGTAGTTGCGTAATTTCCGAGACAACGATGTTTCATCTGTGGATATAGGGATGCACCCAGAATCTTCTATTTTTCTTTTTATTTCTTCGACGTAAATACCAGAGAAGTAATAGACCTTCTTCGTCGCTAGACATGGTTTTAACTGTCATTCAGTTTGAATTTTGTCTATACCAGTGTACGTTTAATGTAGGCTCCGTGTAGATTCTTATAGGCGAAATTGGGTACTTTTATGTGTAACTTATCGAAATAATATACGGAATCTAGTCAATATGATATTTCCTTGTCTCAAAATAAAACAGTTGTAATCAATTATGGCTAATTTATGGCCAAAATTAAAGGGTTTACTATGGAAAAAAACAATCGGGAATTTTTATTAATAAAACACGGCCGGAAAAGGTCATTTCCTGTCCAAACTGGAAGTTGTAATATGGCCATTTGTATAGAACCACTTGAAACATCAAAATTTTTATCTGCAACTTTTTTCGGAATAATGGAATCTCCTTGATCATTTTCCCTCCATTCCTTAGTTGCTCTAACACGTCACTCGGCACGTTTTCCCCGACTTCTGTATCATCCACCTTCCTAACACCCTCTTATCATGTATGTGTAAAACTCCCTCTCTTATATTCCCACCTCCATAAGTCGTTTGCTACCCTATTTACAATTTCTGAGCAGCATCTGTTCTAGCCTGCTTTATGGTTCTGATGAGACTGTCTTCGCATCTGTCAAAAGCCTCCTTGCCATCCTGCACTCTCCGTGGACCTCGGCTACATTTACCCCCAAGCAGTAAGCATTCTTGTCCTGTGCTTTCTTCTCACCCCCGATATACTTCCCCTCTGTGTGCTCTTGAGGGCAGAGGCAACCCTCGATGCTCCTCTTCCTGAGATCGTATAAATCTAGTAGTAAGTTTTTATTTTCGGTTTGCCTAGCTGCCCACCGTTGTACCCATGTCTCTAACCGATCTCTCGATTCCCCTCGTACACCTATTTCACCCTTAAATCTTTTCTTACTCACCATATAGCCTCATACAGCCTGCTGTCTTTCATCGGGTCATCCCCCGATACCTTTCTCACAATAGATAGGTTCTACTACAAGCAGTGGTGGATCCAGGATTGTCGTTGGGGGGGGGGGGGTGTTACCCCGCTGAAGGTAGGTTTTAGCCAAAGAATCCCTTAGCTCCCCCTTGGATCCGCCAGTGATCACACGCATATCTGTGGCAGTCAGTGACTACTAATATAAATGGACCTGCCTGTTTACATTAAACTGGGTTGAAAGATGTTAGTCGGAAAATAGTAAACAGTCGCCAAACTTATTTCCATTGTAAACACTAAGACGTAAATCTAGGCATGTACGCATTGACTGAGTTGCTTTACGCCGTTTGTATCCAGCAGACAACAGCGCTTATTTACATTTTGAATTGAGGTTAACTTCGTAATTTCTATTTTTTAAAGTGTATTGGGGTTGATAATTCTTTGAAATCAGTGATTATTTTGTTTAAGTGTAAAAAACAATAATAAAGTGTTATTTCAGTGTTTAACATGCAGGAAAACGGCATATTCGTTTGTCGAATTATCTTCTCACCGGTATGTGTCAGATCATAAACGTGTTAACTGAGTTTTACAAAAGGTAAAGCAGTAAATAACACTATATTTTACATGAATAAATAAATGTTTTAAATTACTGTTACATATTAGTAATCAAGTCACTAATTGTTTTCGTTATTGTGCACATCTTTTAATGGATTTTAATATATTTATATTTGTGGATTAGGTACGTAGTTCTATTATTTTGAATCTGAATAACATGACCTTTGATTTAATGTAGTTTGGACGCTACTGTTGGAGCCGGAATATTTGAAAACAAATATATCGTGTTTCAACCTATTTTTCGTTTGGTCGTATATGAGAGTGCCGGGTCCATTTATATTAGTAGTCATTGGTCACAGTCTATACCGCATGGCTTCTACCCACATTAATCTATAGGACTTAAAGAGGCTTACACCTAGAAGGCTGCAAATTTCCAAACATACCACTTTACTTATCCAAAGACTAGACATACTAGACAGTGTGTGAATCTTTTCATTTTTGTAACTTGGCAGAAAATAAATCTTGTTCAATTTTGATGGTCTATTGTAATCATTTTTTTTACGTCTAAGACTCTCGATGAGATATTGATTGTAATAAATTGCCGAAAATAATGTATTGGGTGCACATATCTCCCTAACTCCCTATATTTTTAATTTAGTGCGTTTCGAAATCTGATAACTACCGAAATTATGGTACGGAAATATATTGCATGGCACTGCCGCGCCCTCTCAGGTACCAACCTCGTGTTTTATATTTGTTGTATCTAGATTCACCCGATTTTCTAATGGTCAACATTAGTCGAAAAAATAAGAATGATATTTGAATTATATATTTTTTAAGTTATATTCTTTCTATCTGAAACTGAGTGAACTCGGATACAGCATGTCATATACTATGTTGAATGATTCAGTAAATTTGGCGAAGGCTGTTTGAAGAATGTGGACTGAAATTAATGTGTCGTTCGTTGATTAAATTCTTGTGTTCCGTAGATTTAAAAAATAACCAGAAATATTGATATTTCTTTTTAAGGTCTCAAAACTCAGTTTTAATATGTTAATTAAAAACATAATTATCCAAACTTGGAGCAGCAGATTTTGAAGAAGCGGATTGAATACAAAACCAGAAGACTGATACAATTTCTCATTCATTTAATATAAAATTATAAGAACACAATTACTAAAACAATTATTTATCCGAACAATGTCTATTAACTCTGTTGTCGTTTTTCAACACATTATTGGAAAGCTTCTACAAGAAAATCTATTAGTTTGAAATAATTAGTCATTAAGGTAGTTACTTGCCCCCTTTAGGTTATTTTGAAGTATGCAATGTTTAATTGAGGAGCTCCTAAATCCTAGTTTAAGTTGCCAGTTGTCTAAATTTAAGAACTACAAATTTGGAAGAAATCTGCATAATAACTTGGAAATACTCTGGTAATATACCGTTGAGGAGCTAGTAAATCCTAGAATAGGATGGTAGTTTAAAAACCAGAAATCACAAACTTTGAAAAAAATGCTTAATTTGGGAGTTAGTGTTATATATCATTGAAGAGCTCGTAAATCGTAGATTAGGGT
The DNA here is from genome assembly GCA_034190945.1 of Octodonta nipae. NCBI lineage: Eukaryota > Metazoa > Arthropoda > Insecta > Coleoptera > Chrysomelidae > Octodonta > Octodonta nipae. Next base: position 7,690 of record JAVLUE010000414.1, on the reverse strand, counting down.
GTTTTAAAAAATTCGAAAATCATAGAATCTGAAAAATCTGCATAAGTTGAGGTGTTGTTTGCACCCCTTACTATAATTTGAAAGTAGTCCCATAATATGCCGTTAAGGAGCTGGTAAATAGCAGATGAGGATGGCATGTTTGAAAATAAAAAATTACAAAATATCGAAAAACTGCGATATGGGGGGTTATTTGCACCACTTGCAATAATTTCAATGTAGTCGTGTAATTGTAGATTATGCTCGTAAATTGTAGATTATGCTGATATTTTACAAAATGTATAAATCATTAAATTCGAAAAAACTGCATAATTTCTAGGTGGTTTTCACCCCTTGAATATAATTAGGTGTTCATGTGCATTACACCAGTAAAGAGCTCGTAATTCATGGGTAATTTTAGCAGGTCTTAAATTTTAAATTAAAATTCAATATTTTTTCGGGGGTGGTTTTACCCCTTGGACAAATTTAAGGGTTGACGTTCAATACGTCAATTAAAAGCTCGTAAATAGCTCATAATTTGAGATGCTTCACAAATTTTTTTTGTTTGTTTTTCTGAGATGGCGGTGCTAACTTTACGTAAAGTTTGCACCACCAATAGTTTTTTGCACTTTTTCCATAATAAATATTGAGCCCAAAAATCAGTTTAGGTAAAAATCAAGAGCTCCTAAATAGCTCGTAATTCCCATGTTTTAATTTGAGTTTCTGCAAAATGGAGGTGTTAACTTTACTGACCTCTTTCTATTTGCCCCTATAATGAAGATGTGTATGAAATTATGCCATACATGTAGACAAGTGCTCGCTCATTTTGGATTCCAGTTAGGATTTTTTCCATGACTCGCTGGTGTATTCTTGTAAACTCGTAGTGACCATTTGCAACTGTACACTCAGTCTTATCTACGCCTGCTGGATCAACTTCTATTTGACGAAATCCTGCTGCTAAATAACCACAATGTCGAAGTTTGTCTAGCAAATCATATATGTTTGGCAAAAAGTATTTATTGTCAACCGTTACTTCATTTAATTTTCGATAGTCTATTACCATTCTCCATTTGTTTTCCACTTACGTCTAATTTTTTGGGGGCTACCCAAACTGGAGAAGATGTTTTAACATCGTATTTACTTGATTTATTACTCGTTGTTTCTGTACATAAGCGTATTTGTACAATTTTGTACAAATTGGTTTTGCTTTACTCGTGTCAATTTTATGTTTGACATGGTTTATTAAAGTTAATTCTCCTTCGTCTAAATAAAACATATCAGAGTATTGTTTGCATAATTGCTTCGTTTTCTTCGTGATTTTAATGATCTAAACGCAAAGAATTTTTTAGACGTTGTCTTGAATACAAATTTTCGTGTTTGAAATTTAAGATTAAAGTATGTTTATTATTTTCTGGAATATGTTCAACATTTATTTGATCAAAAATTATTCTTTTCTTCGTCTTTATTCAATATTGTGTCAAAATGTCACCTTTTTCGTTCATTTTAATTACACAAGTTCGTACAATTGCATTACCTTTTTCTTGTGAATGTAGTATTAATTCTGCGTTTTTCTCATTACAATTTAGTTTCAATATTTGTTCTGTTCCAGGTTGAATAGTTATTGTATTCAAGATTTAATTTTCTTTATATAATGGCAGAGCGAGATATTTAGTTATTAATTTTCTGTTTTTCAAATCAACTACGCAACCATATTTTTGCAATCTATTCCTAAAAATCCATCAAAATCTATATTTAAATCATACACGAAAACTTTCTTTTCGTCGTTTTTGGTAAAGAAATCAAAATTAGTTTCTTTATTAATTTGAAAAAATTAATTACACACTGAATTCTGATTGGGTCTTCCTTTTATTCCTGCTCCGGTATCTATTATATAGCAATATTTTCCGTTGTGAGTTTTTATGAAAAATAAATCATAGGAGTTACTTGTATTCATTAATTCTGATCGACATTATGGTTTTGGAATTGTTTGGATTTGACTTTGGCTGGTTGAAGTGAGATGAGTAGAATTGTCAGCCCCCGTTTTTATTCTGTTCTCGTTTAAAAGAAACGCTTTATTCTGGGAGTTTTGAAAATTCTCGATTTGAGAATTAAAATTTTGGTACGCCGATTTTTGATACTGATTACCGTGTTGGTTTAGACCGGAATTGTTAGTATTTTCATATCTTTGAGCATTATTTTCAAATCTTTGGTGAATTATTGTTTAAATTAGTGTCTGATACTTGGAATTATATTGATAACATCGATTTTAATTATATTTTTCATTATTTCATTCCAGTCTGAAATTAAATGTTCCTGCTTTTTGCAATAATTATACGTTTTCTAATTTTGTGGTTGGAAATTAGTCGAATTTACAAGTATGTTTTTATTTTCTAAATTGCTTAACTGGGATTCCGTTTTAACAAAATTTGCAGCTTCTGCAAGGTCTCGTTGCACGGACGATGGCGCCAAGTTTATGTTCAAGGCCTACTAAAAGAGTTTGAAGCTCTTTTAAAAATCTAATATTCTTAATGGAATATATCACAAGCGAAATTATAAAAATCAAGACAAATATATAGCAATGTAGCAAAATAACAAATCTTTACTAATTTTGATTATGCTTGTTGTGTAGTGTGTGCAGGTTCTTTCTTGGTTAAAGGTTTGAAAAACACCAGATCTTTTGGAACCTGAAATCTTGTGTTTCAGGATTACCAAAATCTTTGTTTTGCCAATCCTACTGAGACTGCGCCAATTGTGAGAGCCGTAAGACTCAAATCCCTTTTTTAATAAGATTTTTATTTCAATTGACACTAAAACAAAATAATCAATATTTAATATTGCAACAGATTATTAAAAGAACTAACTTATAGGTGATTCGAATGAATTTTTATTATGGAATGTTTCTCCAAAAGGAGAGATGCTTGTATTTATGAGTCATAAATAATTAGTAGGACAAAGTATAAGTCATAAACTGCGCGTGTGAATCCTTATATATGAAGGTTAAAAGGTGGTTTACAACATAAATATACATTCCAATAGACTCAATAAGAAATGTAATTGTTGCACACAAATCGGGATCATATTTTTTACGTAAATTCTATAGTCATTCCGAAAAGAAGTTTGTAGGTGTTCAAAATCCGAGTTTAATTAGAAGAATTTTTTGAAAAAATAAAGATTAATCAATAACTTTATTTTATAACAAAATATGCACATCAGTCAACAAATAACATTAATATAATTGCAATCAATTGTTTTTGATAATTACGGCCTTGCTCACATTATTTCACTATTATCCTCTAAATCTAGAAGTTTCCTTTTCTTGAAATTTCTTTTTGTGCCTTTCAGTTCATCAATTTTTCTCTTTTTTGCTTCCTTTTTTCTAATCTGCCTTTTAATTTTTTTCTTCGCAAACACTTCAGGATCAGTTACTGCTAACTGAACTCGAGTCCTCTTACGCTCTGCTCTTTTTGTAGATATTGTCTCCTGAAGCTTGGATAAAATGCTTGTATATTTCTCGATTCCTATTTTCTTCTTTAAAATGTTCGAAACTTCTTTGGCTAATTGACGCAATGGAGCATTTTTTTCGTCTGTGGTAATCATCTCTCTTACTAAAGGCCCCAAAAGATGAGGCAATACTGGAATAATTTTATCTATATCTAGAGCTGTGAAAACTCCTGCTATCCACTTAAAAACTTCTGTACGTAAAACAATACTCGCACTGTTTTCAACAATTTCACTGTTAATAATTTTTCTCATTCTTTTTGTTAACCAAAGAAAATTTAATTTGCTTGTTTTGTCGGTACTATCTTTGGTCGGAACGTGCTGTAACACTCTCGCGACAAATATTAAATTTTTTACAACTTGTTGGGCTAATTCACTTTTGGTTCCTGTAGGTTGTAACTGAGCACATAAGTCTAAAGTAAAAGACTTTAAATCGTTCGCGGGATCCCTATAAAGATAACCGTTTTCCATGGATTCATTTGACTGCAACAATTTCGCCAAAACTTCGACATCGATAGTTGACAAAACGTAACCTAAGAACTGTGCAGATGATAATCTCACCCAATCATGAGGATAACTAAGAAGAGTTTGGATGTGTACAGCTAAATCAAACACTAATTGGTCATTTTTCAGGAAGGAAGGACAATGTACGCACAACTTCAGAAGTAACTGTAAAATTTGAAATAAATGATGATCTTTAACTCGTTCACTTTCTTCATCATTGACTTTTTCTTCTTTTTTCAATTTAACAAATTTACCGGGTGCATTATCCATTCCAAACTCTTTTAAAATTATACTCTTGAGAAAATCCAAACGAGATTCAAAGGATGTCTTCTCTACTGTTACAAATAAACCGCAAATTTGAATCGCCAATCTACGATGATTAATCTACAAATAAAATTAGTTAATATTTGATAAAATATATTCTATTTAATATGCTCACATTTTTATCCTTGAGCCAGAGAATTACTATTTCAAACAGAAGGTCCCTATCCTGTTTCGGCAGCTTTTGCAGCATCGATGTTATACAGTTCGCAACCATTTTTCTACATTCCGGTTCCTCATCATTCACCAATCTCTCACCTAAACTTATTAATATAGATCCGCTATGAGCTTTCAAAATATTCTGAAATTATACAACACATAAGATAAAATAATTGGAAATTAGGTAATCAGGTAACTTTTCGAACTAAACATAGCAACCCAAGATCACCAAAATAAAAGACATAGAATACAACTATTCAGTTATGTAATTCAACTACAATGAGAATTGGAATTTTTTAAAGATAAAAATGTTAAAAAAATGACCATTTGCAGAGGTTTCAAAAACCTTAAAACACCTGTTCGGAAATTTTTTTATAAAAAATTGAATAAATATGCAAATATTGCTTTTTATAAATTCGAAGCTTCATAATTATTGTTTAAAAACGTACAGTACTATATTGTCAACGTCATTCTATTAACCCGAATTCGATTTAATTTAAATGTCTCACATGGATTTTGAAAACATGAAACATGTTAAAAAAGGTTTTCTAAAGTCCTATAACTCAATACAATTAAACGAATTTTAAGTTCAAAATAAAAATAAAGTGAGTGATAAATTTACTCATTTTACTGCAATCAATTTTCTTCAGCAATCATATGTATTTAAATAGCGTTCAATTCAAGTGTTGCAAATATTACACAATTCAAAGCTGTATGTAGTTATAATGTAAATTACGAGTATATAAAGTCTTCAAACGAGGTGGTACGTTAGGGGTTATAGGTAAACTAAACATGTTAGAGATTTGAAAATTTGGTTCCGGAGGTTGTCAAGAAGGGAACTTACGGGTGGGACAGGCAAGTACATAGAGTTACTCGGAGGGGTACTACATTGTGTACGGAGTGAATAAAATTGGGTGGTAGCTTGCCATTTAATTAAAGATGTGTAAAGTGAATTGTGGGCCGAAGTGCACGATGACTGATATCAAATCTGATGTTTACGGAAACAAATGAGCAATGGGGTGGTTTTAGTGAGCAAAAGTCTAACATCATCTTGTCACGATTGATGTAGCTTATGGTATTTCCCAACAACCCAAAAAAGCATACATTCGTATATAAAAAAAATACGGTAAGTTTCATAACTATTTTGTATGTCTACGACGAATAGTTTCTAAAATTTTTTTATGGACAACAAATCTCCAATCCAACCAGGCTATCTTAACTACAAAAAAGGTCAAAGATATTGAAATTTTTATGAGAGGTAGCTGAAACTTAAGGCTCATACAATGCTAAAGTTCAACTTGTTCGGCAAAAATTACAATTTCAAAAGCTTCAAACGCGAATAACTTCTAATATTTCAAATGACACCTAACATATTCTCTTTTTATCTTTCTTTCATTGATATCAGTCTTCCCTGTTGCTAAGTTGGAAAACTGTTGCGTTATTTTGGATTTTTATGGCTCCGTATATCTAATATACATAAACCCGAAAACAAGCACTTTAGATTTTCTGGGAAACTATTGGACGGAAAAGGTTGAAATTTGTTATCAGTTTACAAATTTCGACCATCCATCCCCTTATATCGTAAACTCGTAAGCCTAAAATTTTAATAAACAAACGTTGTCCAAAGTTTACAGGAAAAATAAGGAGAAACTCTTAATGTCAACTTGGAGAGAGAGAGGGGGGTAAATTATATAATTAAATGAGATGAGTAAAAATTACAAATTTTTCAAACGCCTTATGTAAAATATCAAATAAAAAAGTTGATTCTGAGGAATACAATATATTATTGTCATATTTTAAAAATAATTAGGTTAAACGGTTAAACGATATTAACAAAAATCTACCTATCCCCCCCTTTATCGCCGAAACTATATGACCTAAAATTATGAAAAAATCGGCAAATTACAGAATTAAATGGTATATAAAATTAAAATTGTTTCAAACGCATCATGTAAAATATCAAATTAAAGGGCTCATTATGGGATATTCAAGTGAATTTTTTAAATAAATTGTTTAAAAGATATTAATAAAACTATTTAAAAATTTACCTCTCCTTTTTTCCAAACTATAAGCCCTGAAATTTTGAAAAAATAGGGGTATAGGGCCTCACCTGAACGTTACAGGAAAAATAAGAAGAAGTCCTAATATTAATTTTGGGGGCACATTACAGAAATTAAATGAAAAAAAATAAAAATGTTTCAAACACATCATGTAATACATCAAATTAAAGGGCTCATTATAAGTAATCCAAATGTACTTTTTCGTATTTTTAAAAGTAAGTATACATTGTTTACTATATATTAACAAAAATATAAAATATTTTACCCATCCCCCACCCTTTATTTCCGAAACTATAAGACCTAAAATTAAAAAAATAGGGGTATAGCGCCGCACTAGAACTTTATAGGAAAATAAGAACAAAGCCGTAATATTAGTTTTAGGGGGCAAATTACAGAATTAAACGGAAAATAAAAAATTAAACTTTTTTCAAAAATAAAACGGCTCATTATGATGAATTTAAATACATTTTTTCATACTTTCAAAATATATCTTTTAAGATATAAGATATTAACAATAATATAAAAAGTCTTTGAAACTATATACATAACATTTTAAAAAAATTGGAAATACAGCGCCTCACTTGAACTTTACAGAAAAAAATAAGGAGAAACTCCTCATAAAGTAAAGTTTAGGAGCCAAATTACAAAATTAAATGAAAAATAAAAAAATAATAATTTTTTCAAAAGCAAAGGGTTTACTTATTATGAAACAATACAAGTATAATGTTTTCATATTATTAAAATAATTTGTTAAAGTTATTGAAAAATATACAAAATTTTACCCATTACCGTCTACATCTGCGAACTACTGACTTCGGAAAAAATTGAAAATATAGGGTTGCACTCAAAATTTACAAGAAAAGTAAAAGACAAATTTTAACAATAATTTATAAAGTTAAATGGAAAATAAAATTTTGTTTTTAAGGTTCACCCGTAACGTAATGTATCAAATAAAAGGAATTGCCATGAAAATAAAAATATATTTTATATGTATTTTTAAAATATTAGTTTAAAAGATTTAATAATTTATTATTTAAAATTTGACTCATTCTCACCTTTATCTTCCAAACTTTTGAGCCTAAAATTCAGATAAAAGATTAAATAGGGCTTATTGATAATTATTGATAATACAAGGCGAAAATCCAAATCTTAATCTTGGGGGCCAAATTAGA
>JAVLUE010000413.1:0-150960 GCA_034190945.1 Octodonta nipae | reverse complement strand
ATAATAATAAACAAAAAGCCGAAAGATTGGTGGATTTTGTTTTAGGGAAGAATCTTGCCAAAAAAAAACTAGAGATGCATTTCTTAATAGCCTAGAATTTTACAAGAAAAAGAGAGAGAGAGTTGACCTAGCCAGGTAAAAATTGAACAAATGCCCGCGACTAGGGTCAAGGAAACACACATATATCGATACATCTCAACAAAAAAAAAATTTAGAAAACAATGCTCATTCAACTTTGACTGATGGTCAATTTTGTTTTTTTCAGATGGTCAAAGATTAAATGAGAAACGATAGTTTGAAATCCTAAAACTTCACCACTAACCTCACTCTTGGTCATCAGATGTGTGTTGGTGGTGGCCGTTGCACCAACAGTTATCCCACCACCAACATTCGTTAAAACATTTTTCTTTTGGTGTTCGGCCTGGGCCAGCTTGTAGAGACGTTGCCGTTCCTCGAACTCTCGCATTCTCATTTTGTATTGTTCGATCTGTTCACGGAGAATGGCATCCTCGATACGGCCCCGATCCTCATCGAATTCGAGACAACCGATACCATCGAGCCTATCGATATCGATGTAGCCACGCCATCTAATACACACACCATTGATGATCATTGATGAACGAATGTGAACCTGTGTGAATTTGAAAAAAAAAAATCAATAGGATTAAAATTTTGAACTTTGAATTATGGTGAACTGTTTCTCTCTTTCTCTTCGATCTTCTTCAGGGAATGATCTGAATTTATTGGCCATCACCAAACCTTCGAACTATAATGGCGCGCGCTCTCCTCCGCCTCCAAATCAGAATCATATTGATTGATCATTGGATGATTATCATCATAGAATGATCACACATCAATGGACAATTCATTCTTCATTGATAGAAGCGCGCGCGCACGCGCACACACAAATCAACCTATGACCCAAAGTGTCATCCTATCTCTCTCTCACTCACTGTCTCGTTGTGGGGGTTTTTCTTTTGGTGTATGTTTGCTTGACACGACCATCATCATTATTTCGAATGTATTATTGAACTTTGGCATCTAAACTGTTCCCCGATCCCTTTTCAAATTTATAGTTTTTCGAATATTTTTTTTTTCGAAAAATTAATTCAAGCAATCGATTCATTACAAACGAAATTCTTTGATGAACTTTGGAATATTCCAAAAACCAGAAGGCGAAATATTTCTAAAAGTTTATCTCACTTGGAAATGGCGCCAAGCCAACTTTCAACTTTGAACCTTGGAGCCTACCAAGTTTGGTTTTTGATGGAAAGAAGAGAGGAGGTGAAAGGTCTTTCACGAAAAAAAAAAAACAAATGGTGCATTCCATTTCAGGGGTGATGGGACATATGATTTGATATGACCCTTGTGTTCCTAGATGATTCAGGTTCCATTGTTTCATATGCTTCCCAAAAAAAAAAAGTGTTCCAACAACAAACCCAACAAATAGTTCTAGCAATAGATTCTTAGTGGATTTTTGGTGAATATAGAACTCCATTCTTTTAGTATATAGAGCTCGTATTTTAGTGGAAACCAACCAACCAACGCCAACACTCTATATGATGGATTTATACTTTTTTTTCCGGGAAAAAAACCCGAAATTTTTCCCGCTAAAAAATTCGGGTAGAGAAACAGAGCCCGAACAAACAACTAGAAAATCGGGCGCTACTAGAAAAAGAGAAAACTAATCATGTTTGTTTGTATCGGGAGTGAGGGGAAAAAACCCCCAACACAGCTATTGTATTATTTAAACCAGGAAAAAAAATGGGATTCTAACCAAAAAACAAAACAGAAATAAATTGTAGGAAATAAAATTTTATGGCGCCCAATTTATCACTAACAACTGACCCGTTATTATAATTTTCTCCGACTTAGACTGGTCTAACAAAAAAATCGGTACTTGTGTTCTAGTCTAACTTAAGCCAATTGGATCGATTCAAATGTTTGTTCAATGAGAAGAGAGAATCCACAAAAAGTTTAATTAAAACCATCAGAGGAAATAGCAGTTTAGTTTAAATTTAAGTTTTAAGTTTAAGCTTTCGCTAGAAACAACAAGAACAACAACAAGAAATTTGATTGTTTTAGTTGTAAAAATTTTATAAAGTTTTAGCTTCAGCAACATTTGACATTACAAAAGACAATGGAAAATATTATTTTATTTTTATTTAATGGCTCCTTATCATTGAATAGATGTGGAAAAAACCATCAGAAAACAAAAGTTTCATTGAGAATGGTTGGAATCTTTGGTTGTTCATATTATAATTGTTTGAGATGATAAGAAAATCTTAAGATAAGATTCATTTCAATCGTCGTCACAATCATATCACAGAATTATAAACAGGAAAAAAAAACCTTGGGTTTCAAGTTTGGAGAGAAAGCTCAGCACAGCAATCAGATGATGGTGCCATTTAGGTGCTTTCTTTCTCTAAAATTCTCACTGTAGTGAGATTTAAAAACAGAAAGAAAATTTATTTTTATCTTAATTTTATTTTTAAAAAAAAATAAATAAATAATTATCATCATCAAAAAAAAAAACACAATTATAATGGTAAGCTATACCAAATAAATTATCTTGGCCTTGTTGAAGTTGTCTTAGGCGCTCGTTTTACGAGCCAAAAAAAGAAGCTCAGCCAACGAATTAAACCAGCCAACCAGAGAAACAACGAAAATTTTCCTTTTTTTCTGGCTTGACTTGACTTGACTGTTGTTTTAATATTGAGCGAAAATTATTATGACTTGATAATGACAAACAAACAAACCATCAAACCATCAAAACACATCAAAACACTCAGGCTTTCAAGCTAAAAAAAAACACATTTTTACCAGAAAATAGAGAGAAAGAAAAAAAGATGAAAAGATACAAGTAATTATCACTAATATTTCAAGTTCATTGGCTTTTTACTTGAAAAAAAAACAAGAAAGCTTCTTCAAAAAAGCCCAAAATAGGCCTAGGGCCCTAGAGCTTTTTTTTCTGAAAAGTTTTTCTAAGATGCTTAAAGCTTAGTTTATGGCTAACAACTTTTGGCTAATTCAACAACTAGAAAGATTCTAACACAAGATGAATCAACCGAATTTTTAGGTTTTTTTTTTTAATGTTTAGATTTCGAACATATCAAAAGTATGATGAAGTTTCAGGTATTTTTTGGTTGTTTTTTTTTGTGAAAATTATAATAATTACCATTATTAAATTAGTTACCTCGATCGGCAAACAACAGAAATTTTAATAAATAGATTTATTATCATCATATATTCTCTTGAAGAAAGACAGGTTTCGAGACAGGTATAATATTTAATTATTATTGGCATTATTATAATTATGGAAAAATATTTTTTTTATTTAAATACTTATTTGATGCCAATAATAATTTTAATAATCGATAATTTTGCATAAATTGATTACCTTTCTCTCTCTTTTTGTAAAGAAATGATTGTGTCTCATCATTGACAAGACAGTTTCCTTTATATTAATCTCTCTTGTAATTACACCATCTTGGTTTGTATTCAAATTAATTTGGCAATATAATGACACAGAAAAAAAGATTATTTTTTTTTAATTTAAAGAAAAATTAAATAGCTTTAGAATAAAAAAAAAAGGAAAGAAATGGAGTGGAAATAAGTGGAAGCCAGGTAGAAGTCAGCTTAAAAGTGATGATGGTGGTAAACCAACCATTACCATTCTTTAGTTTAGCTAGTTTCTTTTGGTTGGCTTTTGGTTGGACATCTGGAGAGCGAAGAGCTTCAGTCAAGCCTTCAGTCAAACTCAAAGGGCCAACAGAGATGAAGAAGAAGAAGAAGAAGCTTGATGCGTGAAAAAAAAATTTTTCTCGCTAGAAAACAAGCCCAACAATCAATTGGCTTCAAATTTTTTTCCAAGTGATTCTTTTCCGCAGTTTAGTAAACTCTTCAAGATTCTTTTGGTTGTTTTTCTTTTGATAAACTGTTTTGGTAACAATTATATACAAACATAGCCACAACAAACACACACACACACACACACACACCAAAACGCTTAAAACATTAAAAAAAAAAAACAGCACAGATTCCGATGGGAAACTGTTTTTCTGAGGTAATTTTAGCCGTTTAGGTTTGTTAGTTCAATAGTTTAGCTAAAAAATTTTATTAACAATAAAATGAAATGAATTGGGCCATTAAAAGAATCAACACTGGCAAAGAACCTGGTTCCTGGTGGTGTTATTCTTGTCCGTTATTTATGAACACTAGTAGTTTAGCCGCCAAAAGATAAAAATTTTAACCAGGCATTCTGATTGAGAGCCATAAGAGAAGATAACAAACAAACAACAACAATAACAAAAGCCGATTGTTCATTCATTTCCGAAAAAGGTGTTGTGCTGTGTTTGTGATGTCAAAACAACACAAAACAAACTTGTTGATGTCTCTTGTTGAGTCAATTTGATGTCGAGACTCTTCATAAGAAGATAATGGGTTCACCATATTTGTGTATGATGAACAGATTGTTTAAATTTTTACGGTGGCGGCGGCGGCCGTAAACAGTGGTGGTTGCCCTGTGTTAATGTGTCGTTTGAAATAGATCATCCATCGTGTGAATGAAGCCGTAACATGGTGTATGTTAAATCATCATCGCTTCTGTCTTGTTCTCTACTTCGATATCATTGTGTCGAATGAAGAAGAAGAAGAAGAAAAAGTTCGAAAACTATTCGTACTAACAAAGCAAAACCCTGGAACGGCATCAAAACACAATGGTTCTATCTCTCTATATTTCTATACTAAAATTTAACATCACAACTCCATCAAAACTTCCTTGTTTTCCTTCCTTCCATCCATCCATTCATTCATTCAATTTGTTGTTTTTGGAGAAGAAATAAGCCTAAAAAAGACATTAAAAAAAACAAACATGATGTCGAAAATGACTTGAATAACGACGAGAATTAAACGCAACACATTGAAAAACCAGTGAGGATATTTAATTTTTGGAGAAAAACAGTTTTTATTCATTCATTGAAAAGAATCGATGGATAAATTTACATGAATCTCAGTCATTTAACCCAGAAAAAAACCAGTTTTAAAGCCAAGAATCTATTCTGAGAATCGTTAGGAAAAAAACATATTGAAGACATTTAGATGGAAATAAAAATTTTAAACTACGAAAAGCAAAGCTCTTCTTTATCATTTAACCAAAAACATTGGATGCTTGAAATTTAAATTCAAACATTTAGAAATAAATTTTTTTTGTTCTAAACTCAACAAGCCAAAAAAGCCAAAACCAGAGTAATAAATAAATTTTTTTCCACCCAAAATGATTTACGTTCGATCTTCAGAATCTTTTTAGGCTCGATGGTTCGTTTACTTGTTGTAATGGAAAAAAAAAAACTTTGCCCTCAAGAATAATTAATTCAAAAATAAATAATTATTAGAATAATTTAAGAAGTTGAAAAATTTCTTTTAAATTTGAGAAGTTTTAAGGGCATCCTGATGATCATAAAAATTTTGGGTAAAAATTAATGTCGTGAAAAAATTCGAGCAAACTCAGAAGAGTGTTTGCTTAGACACGTTGTTGTTCAACTTTGATTCAAATCGATGCTTCAGTTTTTGATCTTATCTTAAAGTGTTTATCAACCATATATATATTCGATCATATATTTCACAAAGAGAGATAGAATTTTTTCTTGTTGTTATGCTGCTTGCTGCCACACAATCACAAGCCTAAACTAGAGCTTAAAAAAATTTTTTTTTAAAAGAAAACTCTTAAACATTTTTTAGTGAAAATTTTGACTATGAAATGGGTGCGGGGTTTGTATTGGGTTTGTTCGTAGAATTGGCTCAACTTTTTTTTGGTTAGTTGGTTGATTGTTATTAATAATTATCATAAGATTGAAGCCAAAAAAAACAAATCTGTTGTCTAACCACCACCACCACCACCAAGATTTTTTGTTTTAATTTTTTTACCTAGAAAAAAAAATTAAATATCAAGCAAAAATGCTTGATATTTAAAGCTTGAAATTAGAGGTTTCATGCAAAAAACTAGAAAACCTTAAACCAACCAAACTAACCAACCAACCAACCAACCGACCATTCAACCAACCAACCAACCAAACGACCACAACGAAAAGACTAGAACGAACAATTATCAGCCATTATTCACTGTTGTTTGGTCATCATCAAAGAAAGATCATTAAAAATAATCATCGAGCCTATTTTTACCTTGAAAAAAAAAAAAAAATTTACATTTTTCTTCGTCTTCTTAGTCAACGAAAAAATTTTTGGTGTAAAAATTCAGATTTTTATTTTTTTTCAAAAATTTTTCGATTGAAAAAATTGTGTTGGCGATTTTTTTTTAAAATTGTTAGCCCCATTGACCATTGATCAAGCAAACCAGCAAGCCAACAAACCAACCAGCAAGAAAATTTGAATTTCAAATTTTTTTTTGGCTTGCCAGTTTCCAGTCTTCGAGTGATCAACGAAAGAATCGTTGATCTTTCTATTCAAGACTAACAAGAATATCTATCGAGAAAGACAGAGATACTCTGTTTGTATTAAAAAAAAGAACAAGCTTGGTTCTTGTTTTGAATTGAAAATTTTAGAATAAAATCAAAGCGACCATCATCGATCATCGATCATCGATCATCTGGATCATCGATTGTCAAGAATGAGATTATCAAGAATTGAGATTTAAAGAAAACTAAACTAAAGTAAACTTACCTTGCCATGTTCCTTGTCGAAATCACAGAAATCGGTACCACTAAAGCTGTTGGCACAGGGATTGAATAGAAGCTGAAATTGGTTCCCGTTGAAACGAATGCCTGAAAAAAAAATTTTTTAAAACAGTTTTTTATTTTTAATTTAAACAAACGAGATATTTTTTTTGTTAAAAAAAAAAAAATTTGAATGAAAAACTTTCATTGGAAGCAATCAGTTGAGGGGAGTTTTCACAGAAAAACTTGAAGTTTTTTTGAAACAAATCTAAATGGAACTAATGAATCTAAAAAGAACATAAAAACCCGGCGGGTATTTTAAAACAAACGAACGAACACTGTTTTTCTGATTTATTTCCAATGAACTTTTTCATTGACATGAACTTTCTAAATCAAAGGAAACTGGCGCTAGGAAGTTTTTGTCAGGTGAAACAAGCAAATAATATCAGCAAAAGTGAAAATCAATCAAATATTTACCAAACGGCTTAGCCAAAAGCTTTTCTAATACGTCAAAATTTTTTTTTTGGTAAACTTTTCCTAGAAAACAACAGAGAAAAAATCTAATAGAATTGAAATTGGAATACAAGTGGAAAAAAAGATTTGCTGGCTGTGTTTTTGGGTTTTAATAATAAAAAAAACGAGGTTATGAAACAAATGATTCTGTTCTAATAGGTCCTGGTAGTGTTGTTATTAATTGTTTAATTATACAAATTATAACCAGCGAAAAATTCTCAACGGCCAAGTGGAGGATGAAGTTAGGCCGATGCGTCGGGACCGATTCGAATGAGTAGACAACACAACCCTCTCAATCTTTTACTCTCTCTCTCTCTCTCTTAAAACCGAGTATTACCGAACCTTAAAAACAACAACAACAAAATTGTTACCTGGGCAATTATCTGTTGGTCAGTTTTTTTTTTTTTTTTTGATTAATTAATTTGGTCTTGAAGGTACAAAACCGGCCCTAGAACTCAATGTTTAAGAGAAAAAAGTTTGACCCGTTACAACGCGTTGTTTGACTGGACTGATGAGCTATATCGATCAAGGGTTTATAAAAAAAAAAACATCGATATTTTGTTTGATCATTGAGCTAATAGCTTGCCATCTGATTGCCACAGGTAAATTCTGGGATCACAAGGTCCACATGCCAAGCCAAAAACTAACCCAAAAAAAAAAACCTTTATTTTAACTTTCTTCAAAGTTAGAACACTTCGACCTCTTTCAGAATTTTTTCAAACATTAAGCAAAGGCATCAATTATCGAAAATTCTTGACAAAAAGTTTAACCTTAATGGTTGGCTTGTTAACTTTGACCTCAACCAACAAAAACACGAGAAAATATAACTTTTCAAGGAAAACAATTTTAACAAAGGAAGAAAATTGCTTCGTTCTAATAGAAACACCAACCAACCACACACGCACACACCATAGACACACATTATGGTGAATTGAGATTGAAGACAATTCTTCTTCGGGTTGTTGTTTGTGGCCAAAACTACGAAATCGGCGATCAAGCGATCCTTTTTTTTTTGGCTCGTTTTTGTTAAGTTGTTGATTGAAAAGCCGAAAACTTTTTCAAAAAACTTTCTTGATTTTTCACCATTTGAACAAAAATTGTATCAAAGTTTTTGGATTGCCAAAAAAATTTATAATTGCTAGTCTATGGTTACAGTGGTAACGGTGGCCGGGTCTACACCCAACATTTAAATAATAACCGTATTTGTAAATGAAACACACACACACATATGAAATGATATGAATTGTAATTATGATTGTAGTTTGTAATTGTTGTCTGTCCCGGTGTTTTTTTTCACTGAAAAAAATTATTTACTGAAAATTATTGTATCACAATTCTGATGATTGTCTATAATTTTGTTCACTGACCACTGGTCAAACACTAGACCAATTTAAAACATTTAAAATAAAACAAAACGGTTCACAACTTTGGTTAGACAATCAGACTAAAATAATTGGTCTTTCTCTTTTACGGTTAGTTTAGTGTTTTTTAACGAATTTTTTTTGAAGAAAAAACAACCTAAATTTAGGTTTGCCTTGGGTCTCTTGTCCCAGGGTCTTGGCATTAAAGAAAAATGAAACCAAATTCTTCAGAAAAAAATTAACACTTCACGACCCAACAAAAGAGAGTTCAACGTTCGTTTGAACGTTTGGTTTTTTGATGGCTTAGCTTTGATACCACAGATTTCTTAAAACAACTGTTTGTTTTTTTTTTAAATGTAATCAAAAAACGTTAATGATTTCCAGATTTATCTCTCTCGCTGTCTCTTCTGGGTCCCGTTTCACAAAAAAAAAATCCCATTATAAAAACCCGTAGAATAGAAAAAAAAAGATCGATCAGATAGACAAGGCCCTAATCTAGGATGGTTTTTTTACGATTCGATTTTTTCTTCTAAAAGTTTTTCTCCATTGAGAATTGAAGGAGCTTGGTAGCCTGTTTACAGTTTCTTCTCTCTCTTTCTGGTGTTCTAGGTTCTTTACCACCATGTTGACCACCAAACCAGTGATGTAATAAAATTTTTTTTTTAAAAAAAAAACTGAAAACAACAAAAACCTGGGCCCTTCTTATGTAACAATCTATGCTCTCTAGGCTTCTCTCTTTTCGTTTTCTTCCATTTCAGATATCGCGTTGTATCAAATCTCTCTCAAACAAGTCATAAAAATCAAGAACGATGAAGAAGAGGCAACACAACCAAACCAAACCAAACCAAACCTAAACAAACTAAACCTAAACAAACCCATTGGAAAATCATTATAAAAACAACATAAAAATTTCTTGATCAAGCTGACCACTTGACTTTTTTTCTTGACTTGATCAAGCTGACCATGAAGCTTGGCGCAACAGAAAAAACGCAACTTGTTTTGTGTTCAAACAATGTCGGCACAATGAATAGGGAAAGCCATTTATTAGTTGTTTTGAGCTAAAAAAAAAAAAAAACAACAACACCGGCACATTCATTCATTCATCCAACCATTCACTATCATTAACATTGCCCTGAAAAGAGCAACAAAAACGCAGTTTTATCACAATCGGATGTTTTGCGATGCTGTGCTATGGACGGATGTTTTGTATCATCGTTTTTGTTGTTGTTGTTAAAGTTAATGTCACTCGATTTATCTCTATTGGTCAGTGTCCAATTTTCGAGAAAAGTTTCCTTAGAAAGAAACTTTCCCTGAAATTGAGTTGTTTGAGATTTTAAAAAAAAACCGGTGATTTGGTTTAGTTAAAGTTTTACGACCACGTTAATATTGGAAGATTTTACAGCTTTCTTCCAAAAAAAAAAAAAAACATGTTCTGGGGTTAAATTTCATGTTTTTTTTCTTGAGAGACTGGGAATGGGGGTGGAGGGTTAAATTTTTAACACTTTAAAAGCTTTCTGCGTTCTAATGTGAAGCATTTAAAAACCTTGTTACAATTGCTCAATTCAGGTTTCAGGATCAGAACGACAGCACAATGTGACAACAGTGCTTCACATTCAAAAGAAGAAGCCCAGAAAAAGATTTTGGTTCTCATTTTTTTTTTGGACTTTAGGTCTAGGTTGCTTTGGTGTGAACCATAACCATATGGATCCTATTCAAACAACAAAAAAAGTATCCCAGAAAAAAGTATCATTCAAAATCGGGATTGAGGAGATTAGTGAGAATCGAAGAGATTCGGCATCTATTCCGAAGCACCCGCACACACACACTGAATGGATTTTGGATTCTATTGATAAATATTTCTAGGTTCAAGAGTGCTACCCAAAGTGTTATTCATTCACGAGAGTATTAATTCGAAAAACATTCAAGCAATCACAAATCAGCACAACTTACAATATCGGTGTGGCCCTCTCGACACCCGTTGATGAAACGAATTTTCCGCTCTTCCATGGGCCTATCACGGAAACCGGTATACCGAATCTGAATCCCAAAAAAAAAACGAAGAAGAAAAATGAAAAATCCGGGCAAATGAAAAACTCGGGTCCAAAAAAAAACCTACCTCACATTCTCTCGACAGTTTCCTAAACAATTCATCATTCTCGAATTTGGCCTTTTGATCAGTGACCACTCGTGGCATCTGAAATATGAAACGTGGTAGTTGCTCGAAAATGGTGGGCGTTTCGAACGGTAACATTTTGAAGGTTCGGTATGATGACGCCAGGATGGATTATTTCAAAATGATTCAAAAGTATTGAACGAACAAAAACTTTTTACTAGGCTTATTCTTTAAGCCAAAAACACAAGAGCACATTTGAAATTTTTTTTTCTTCTGGTTAGAATCTGAATGTGGTCAAATTGACCACATTAACAACACACAACACAGTTTTCAGGGATCACACACAAACACAATAACAAAAGAAGGCTCTGGTTTAACTGATGGTATTACAGGGCCCTAATAACAATCATCATCATTATCATTAGCACGTCGTTGTCGTCGTCCGCATAGCCATCACCGTGTTTTTGGTTGTTTTGTTAGAAAGCAATACTTTCTGTTTTGGTGTTGGTGTCGGTTTTTGGGTTTAGGTTTTCTGGTTGTATTTGATGACGATGTTGGTTGGTTGGTTGGTTGGTTGATGGCTTGCCACTTTTTTTTTCCCTGGTTTCTGTACCCAAAAAGAAGTGATAACAAAGAGAGTGTGTAGTAAGAAAACTAGAGTATAGTGTAACAAAAAAAAATCAAGAACCAGAACAGAGTGTGTGTGTGTGTGTGTGTTGGAAACGGATTCTTTTGTTTTGTTTTTAATTCACTTGATGCCACAATTGGATGAAGATAGAAAAAAAAAAACTAAAACCAACGCCACAACACCAACCAAACAAACACACACACATACAACTATTGAAAGAAAAAAAAAAAATTCACAAATTTAACATTATTATTGGGTTGGGTTGGTTGGTTGGTTGGTTAGAGTGTGTATCTCTTCTTCATAAACTACCAGGGCACCACCACCACCACCGTTGACGCCACCACCACCGACGCCGTCGTCGTCACAGCCACCACAACCATCATCATTATTATTATATCACATCACATCGCACACACACACACACTATAATATGATGAGGTGTTGGAGATCCAAAAAAACCAATGACACAGGTTATTTGAAAGGACTCTTCTCTGTGTAGAACTGTCCTCTATGAATGGTCAAACGATCGAACGTTTTTTTTTTTTTAGAATTCTTCTTGATTTGAATTCGAATCGAATGAATGAAGGCAAAGATATCAAGAGATAACCTTAAACAGTCTCTTTTTCTTTTATTCTTCTAACACTTTACCAAAACATTGAAAACATTTGAAATGTGAATACCAGCTAGAGTTGGTGAATGTTTAGTGAGTGAGAGATCATCATTTCTCAGCCAAAAACCAAATAACCATAGAAAACAGCAACAACAACTCATTCAATTCATTTAAATTCAAATCTCTTTCTAGTTTTCTTTATTTCAATCTCTCTTTCTCTCTCTCTCTCTTTTGAATGTTTTATTGTATCACTGTGTGCTCTCGTTGTTCGGTTTATCGGTTTGTTGGTTTGGTTTGGTTTGCCTTGGTGTGTCTTCTCTGTCTTCATTTCTCTAGAGTTTTTTTTTTTTTTTTCGTTTGTGGGCACTTGGCCAGCCACAGTGTTGGCCACACAGTTTTTTTTTTGGTGTCTTCAGTATTTGGCTTGCATTGGTGTGTGTGTGTGTGTTTTTTTTCAAAGGGAGAAAACACACCAAAAGAGAACCAACCAAATAGACTAGCGAGTTGAGAGATATTGAAAAAGATAGAGAGAGAGAATCCTTCACAATACACAATGATGTGCCTATTGGAGACTATTGAGAAACACATACTAGGCTGAAATGAAATGTGGTGGTTTGGTGTGTAAAGCCCCAACTAACCAAAAAAAAAAAACATAGAGAAAGACATAGAGAGAGAGAGAGAGAGAGAGAGAGAGAGAGAGAGAGCTTAATAAAAAGTGATGAAGGCTAGTGGTTGATTATTTAGGTTGGTTGACTGGTTGTTTGCTTGGTTGGTTGGTTGGTTGGTTGGTTGGTTGGTTGGTTGGTTGGTTGGTTGGTTGGTTGGTTAGCTGGTTGGTTATTTGCCTACTGAAATGTGTGTGTGTGTGTGTGTGGGTTTTTTTTCTGGTTTAAAACTGATGATGATAAAAATGATGATGATGGTGGTGGTGGTGGTGGTGTGTGTGCTGGCAAGTTTTGTGGTCCGACCCATTGCCACCACTAAAAAAGATCGACACATCACATCATAAACCAAGCTAGCTAGCTTGTTCGTTCGTTTGCTCTGTGTTATGGCTGGTGGAGAGCCAAACCTCCAATCTGCTTTCTGTGTTGTAGGTTTTTGTTGTTGGTGGTTAAGCTCTCTCGCTTTTGTGTGTGTGTGTGTGTGTGTGTGTTAACTCAATGACTGACTGACTGACTGGCGAACGAACTGAAGGAATGAATGAAGTTTACGAACGAACGAACGAACGAAGAATAAAACCAACTTGTGGTTGTTGCACAACCACCACCACCACCACTGTTGTTAAAAAAAAATGACGAAGAATTAAACCAGAAAAAAACCAGAAAAGTGGTAGAAAAACAGTTTTTTTCCAGGTTTTTCAAAGAAACCTCCTTCTTCTTCTGTTTTCTGGTTCAGCCTAGGACTAGCCTTCCTTCTCTCTCTCTCTCTCTCTATGATTTGCCAAGCAAAAAAAAACCACATATCATAAATTTATATGGAATTTGGGTCTCCATTTTTATAATGATGTTCACATCATATGTGGAAAGTTTCAGTTCGACGCCATCTTGATGTTCGGCCATTTTTGAATAATCTAAAACTTGACACTTTAGTCAAATCAAGTTTTCAATTTAAAAATTAAAAAAATTCCATTCGATAAGAAAAGTTTTTTTTCGGGTACCAGCGTACGGTTCTAGCGGAAATGTACCCAATAGAGACAGAGAGAGGATGTGATGTAGGGAGAAGCGCGGACATCCTGTCAATGCAATTACTGTTTCGCATGGATGCCCTTCTCGGGTTCTCCTCTCTCTCTCTCTCTCTCCGGTTTTGTTTCAGTTTTTCGGGTTTTCGGTTTTTCGGATTTTCGGTTTTTTTTTTTAAATAAATATTTTTCGTGGTCTCCCCAATTTATTTGTTACCATTAGGTCGTCATCAATGAAATGTCGCCGCATCACAACAACATACAGCTAACCAAAACCAACCAGAAAAAAAAACCCGAAAACCCGAAATTCTTGTTGGTAGATTTGCACACCACTATGACGGTGGTGGCGGTGACGACGGCGGCGGCGGTTACAATAATGATGGAGCCCGCCGTGTGTGTTTGGGTTTCGGGTACGACGAGATGAGTATTAGTAGCAGTGAGCTGTTTTCGGGTTTTCAAATTCGGGTGTAGATGAACAATTCTAAAGCCAAAGCTAAAACTATCAGTCCCACAAACATTGCCACAATTTTCTGGCCAAACCAAAAACCCGATTCTCATTTTTGTTTCATTCTCGGGAATTAGTTTTCGGGTTTTTTCTTCATTTTCTCGGGTGAGAATAGTGTGTGTGTGCGGTGACGATAGTGGTGGCGATGTGTGTGTGGTGGTGTTCCAAATTCTCGATTCTAGTCTTTCTGGTTGGTTGTGGGTGAAGGGGGTTTCAGAGAGACCACAGAGAACACCAAGAGTTTCCAGAGAATCTAGGTTTGTTTGTGTGTTAATCAATCAATGAATGAATCGCTCGGAAAATCCTTTTTGTTACATACAACAAGGATTTTTCATTTTCATCTAGACAATGAATAGTTGGTATAGCGCCTAGAATTCCACAACAACAACCAGAATCCTTCTTAAGGATTCTTCTCTTGGTTGGTTGGTTGGTTGACTGGTTTATTGGTGAACTTTTCCACACACACACACACACATTGGAATCAATTTCCATTCAGTCTTCACCAAGTACAAAAAGAAAAAGAAGAAGCAGCCCCATAACAAACAGAATGCTTTTCCCAATAAAGAAGAAAGTGAATTAGTCAGTGAGAGCAAGCCCTAAGACCCTTCTTCCCTGGAGATCACTAACAATTGGAATCCCGGGTTCCACTCCCGGCACTGAATTGTTTGAGTGTTTTTGGGTTGGAGCCTTCCAACTGGTTCCCTTATAACCCGAAGTTTTCATCAATTCGCTTATAGCTTGTGTTTTATTTGTACAATCATAATAAAAATATAAAAAAGAAAGAAAGAAAGAAAGCTTTTTTCGTTGGAAATGTTTTTCCCCGGAAAATTATTGAGTTTTTTTTTTGGTTTGGTTTGGTTTGGTTTGGGGTTTGGTTGGGTCCAAAGGAACCCAATGGAACAGTGAGCTGCCAAGAGCGTGCCCAACTTTCATATGGACATTTCCATTTTCCACCAACATCCATTGTTCCAATGTAATTTATTAATGAAAGAATATCAGTCCCAGAGAGAGAGAAAGAGAGAGAGAGAGAGAGAGAGAGAAATATACAGCATTAGATATACAATAGATTGATTGAACACTATATACATCGATACCACCAGGGCCCTCTCTTCGATATATCGATATTTTTCCATTTTCTCTAGATGTGTCTCTGGGCCAAATGAATATGAGATTGAAATATGTTGTATTGGATGGGAATATTGGGCCCTCTTAGTACATCCATTCATCTGTCTACACATCATTAAACAACAGGAAAAAAAAATCAGAGCACAAAGCTTCGAGCACTTCAAAAAGATTCCATTAAGAATTCTTTTGCTTAAAACAAAAAAAAAAACTTCTTGGTCTATTAAATAATGAATGAATCCGTTCAGTGAAAGAAAAAAAACGCCCAAAGATTCAATCAAAGGATTCTAATGTTGAAATTAGGATAATGATTTGAATGTAAATAGTGGATATTAATCTCTCTCTCTCTCTCTTCTACTTTGAATCAAGATCTCTTGGCTGGACAAAGCTGGATTGGAAAAACCATTGATACAATCA
The DNA here is from genome assembly GCA_034190945.1 of Octodonta nipae. Lineage (NCBI taxonomy): Eukaryota > Metazoa > Arthropoda > Insecta > Coleoptera > Chrysomelidae > Octodonta > Octodonta nipae. Next base: position 135,342 of record JAVLUE010000413.1, on the reverse strand, counting down.
AGTTTACAGGTAATCCAAATATTAGAAAGATTATTTTTTGATTAAAGATGATAATCCTGTCTGTTTAATCCTGTTTCGAGAGATTTTACCTGTGTTTGAGGTTTATTTCAGGTAAAACCAACCAACCAACCAATCAATCAACCAGCCTACACCTTGTTTTCTCCACTACAACAACAACAATTACAAGATAATCGAGTGGAAACGAAGTGGAAAAAAGCTAAAAAATCTCACAAATTGTTCAGGTAAGTTTTATTGCGAGGTGGTGGTGTGTCACACCAAAAGAAGAAGACCGCCAAGCCAAATAAAACAACAACCAGATTAGGCCAACAAAAAAAAGATTGCCGCTTTTTGAACAAACAAAACAAGATGACCCAATAATAAAACACTCTGTACTGGAGAGACTACTCAAAAATGTCTTCTTCTTCTTCTTCTTAAACTCACCTATTAGATAAAACATCGAACTGGACAATAAATGACCACCACCACCATCACCATGTAAACCAAACAAACAAAAAACTTGAATAGATTTTCAAAAAGTCTCCAGAAAGCGCGTGTAAAAAAAAAACGCGGTTTGTTTCTTTACTCTGTCATTATGTTTAGTAAAGTAACAAATCAATCAATCAATGATTCTCAGCGAGCAAGCCAACTAGAGAGCCCTAGACCCCAGAAGACTTACACTAATTGAAAACATGCTACCTCTATTTCTTTCAGGTAATTCTATGAACAGTCAAACAAACAAACAGGAAAAATGGTTAAATAGATTAGACAGGGTTGGTTTTTCTAAAGTCTAATCGTCAAATATGAATATTAAAGCTAGAAAATCCACAACAACGGTTAAGCAGAGAGAGAGAGAGAGAGAGAGAGAGAGATGGAGAGATTGGGCAGGTAAACGCGATTCTATGTGATCAAGGCATACCACCTAAATGATTAATGAGAGTTTCATTTAGTAATTTTTATTTAAAAAAAAAAAAATTCTAATAGATCAATCTATTCAAATACCCGGGAAATTTCCGTTTAAAAATTACTAAAACAATCGTTGTTTCACTAAGATTTGATAATGGTTGAATGATCATAGACATTTCTTACGAACACCAACATGTGTTTGCCCAAAGAAAATATTCACTAAACTGATTAAGATCAAAGCTTGGCTAGATAGAATAAACAAACAACGAGTTGCATTTTTTTCACAATAAACATAGAACAGGTAAACAGAACAACACAAAAACAGGTAAAAACTTTCAAACTACAAACATAACTAAACGATCGTTTGTTATGGTGCCGGTAGAGTTTTGTTTGTTTTAAAAAAAACACCATAAAACTTATGGCACATATTCCATATTTCATAATGATCATAAAATTTAAAAAACTTAGCAAAATTTTGTCGCTTTTGAGAAAGAGAAGGCATTCTGAAAAACCCAATGTGTATAATTTTTTTTGCTGGTTGAATCATCATCATCATAAAGCCATCAAACAAAATTTTCTTAAGAACTTCTTCACCCAACAACAAGAAGAAGAAGAAGAAGGCTCTGAGAATAAATTTTCTATAAGAAAACACCGACAAACTTAACGAAGAAGAGAAAAAAAAACCATGTTAATGACGACGATAATGACGATAATCTCACACACACACAAAAACAATGACAACAACCAGACAAAATTTGTTAAGAAAACTCACCCGGGTGAAATTGACGTCTTAAGTTAAGTCAAGTTGTTTTTTGTTTGGTTTGTTTTAGTCCAGTTGTTTCCATAAATTTTCTCTTTATGCTCGGCTTACAATACGACAGCAGCGTTTATCATCCATTAAAACAAGCAAATTAACGTCAAAATTTTGAATGAGAAAATTTTTCTAGTTTCAGTTATTCTTCCTTCAATTGTTACTAGGATTTTGGATCTTGAAAAAAAAGAAAACTGTCAATTGTTTTAATTTTATTAAGATTTTTAAGCTTGGCTCAAACTCATTGGTGAGATTTGAAAAGTTTGAGGCTGTTGTTCAGAGGTGAGCTGTTTGTTGTTATCTTTAACAAAACCTAACAAACCGAATCGGCTATTAACACACAGAGGAAATTGTCATTTTTGTGAAATAGATTCTGGTAGGTTAACCTGTCAGCCATTTAACAAGAGAAAAAGGCTTTTAAATTGTTTTGATTAGGGAAACCGGTTCCAGTCACTATTTCAAGCAATCAATTCACACATTGTTTCAGGCTTGAATTGCCAATTGAGAGTTGCCAATTTCTCAACGAAAAATTTTCATTCTCAATGTACTGTGGTCTAACCAGTGTTTCAAGGGAGAAGAAACCTTGCTGGCTGGCTGGCTGGCTTATTTGCTTTCTCCATTCAAACAAACGCACTATTAGTAAATCTTGAAAACCGTTTGCCTTGTTCCATAATCCAAACACAGAGACTGGTTCCAAAGAGATTCGCAAAAATTCGGAGAAAAGTTTAACCGTTAGGTTGAGAATTCGGGAAACAAAATTTTTAATTAAACTAGAAAAAATGAGAAAAGTTTTCTTTCCAGAGTTTTTGAGCCAAGTCAATCCAATTCCTAGATCAAAATTGTTCGAATCTTTTTGGGGAAACTTTTGTTGTTGTTGTTGTCGGGTAGTCCCGGTGTGTCCCGGGTTCCATCAAAATGAATCCAATGAATTATTAGAAGGAGAATGGAAAAATATAAAAAACTGAACAGCCCGAGCTATTCGAGCTATTTTTCTTTTCCGGCTGTGTCGTGATTTTTATTGTTACTAAAAATATTCTCATAAAAAAAATGCAGCATTGGAGAGCACGTTGGTTTGACTAATAGAACTTGTTGTTAAGACCAAAAACGTGTCCATTTTTTTTTTTTTTTTTAGGTTGTTGTTTAGGACGCTTTAGAAAGTTTCCCTAGCAAAAAAAACTTTCTTAATCCAATCTATCGATTCGACTAATTGCATGGTTGTTGTTGTTAATGTTTTTCAGTTGAACAACAACAACACTAGCTAAACCAAAAAAAAGAGATTTGAAACAGATCTTCATCATCATGATCATATCTTTCATCATAAATAAGATTTTTTAGGTGTTTCCCGGGTTTCCCAAACCAAGAAGCTCTAGGTTCGAAACAAGAACCTTAGAGCTATAGAAAGTTTGGCTAGGATCAGGTCGGTTGATCAGTTGAACAACAAATGACTGCCGCAAAGCCTGGTGCTTTCATGTAGACTTTTTTATTTTATTTTTTTGATCATTTTCCGCTTTAAACAGCTTAAGTCGTCGTCGTTTTAAAAACTCTTGTTCCATGCGTTTCGTTCGTTTCGTTCGTTCGTTCAGCTAGTTGGGTATTCATATATTCATCCTTATCAAATCTGATAAAAAAAAAATTTCTTTAGCTTAAGGAAGAAATGATCCTAAACAATACGGTCATTGGGGCCAGATTAAATCGATCCAAATTTAATAATAGAGTGTGGTATGTGTTATGAGTGAGTCAATGAAGAGAGTAAGCAAGTAACCCAAACGAATGCATTCGAATGTCTGTGAACTTGAACCAAAAAATGAACCACCACCACCACCACCACCGATCTATCCATTGATTTATATAAATATAGAGAGAGAGAGAGAGAGAGAGATTGAGTCTAATAGCATGGTTCGGGTCATTATCAGAAGATTTAGTTTGTTCCCTTTCATCATATCATCATTTCCGACTTAAATTACATTAAAGCTTCACCACTGTAAGTAAAGCTCTGTGTCTGTGTGTGTGTGTGTGTGTGTGTGTGTTGTTGGAGTTGAATTCAATGGGATTCTGTGCTGACATGCTTGCTTGCTTAAACGTCAATTTTTTTTTTCGTAAATCTGATTCAGAGAAAACCTAAAACAACTAGAAGAGCCTAGATTTTTTAGTCAGTCAAATGGTGAAGGAACATAGGACAGAACAAAACAAACAACAACGAACCAAATTTTAATCTCTGTAAAATCATTTTCAAAGTTTTATTCGATAAAAAGAGAAGAGAGAGAAACGGACAAATGGAACCCGAGAAAAACACGAGATGATGAAAAGTGAGAACCAGCCAGAGAAAAAAAAAAAAAACTTAAAAACCCATTTTGATGATCAATGATTGAAGACAATTGAAGCTTCTGCTGCTGCTGCTTTTCTCAAGTATCTTACCCGAACAAACAAAAAAATGAGCATTCAAATTGTCCCAAAGTCTTCTTTGGTTTCTCTTTCTTTTGTTCGAATTGAAATTTGAGCAAAAAAAAAAAAAAAGTCGGGACCCGACAAAACAACAACATAAGACAACAAAAATCAATCGTATTAAATCATCAATGAAGGTTTGAATGCATTGATTTGTCTCTCACCTAACACACACACACATACACAATCTCTCTCTCTCTCTCTGTCTCTGTCCCAGAGAAAACACTTAAAAACTTTTAAAATAACGAGATTTGAGACACTAGAACCTAAGGACCCGACAGTGAACCCGAGACCTTGTTTTTTTTTCTGTAGTTTCGGAGCTTTTAAAAAATTAATTTTCACTTTTTGTTCTTAAAAAAAAAACTTTCTACTAAAATTTGGATTGAGGCAATGCATTGAAATCATGAGTTTTTGTTGTTGTTAAACCATCGTCCTGCTGCGCTGGCTGGTCACCAATTATATTAAATGTTTTTCTTTTAGAAAAAAATCGTGACACTTTTTTGTGTGATTTTGGGTGATTGGTGTTGTGGGTTATCATTATAATAAGGCTACTGGCTACATGATAATCATGAGGCTCAACTATAGAAAGAGGTTAATTTAATTGAAATTATATTTAATTTATCGAGAAAATTTTCTTCCATTAGAAATTACATGATGTTGGATCGTGTGTGTTTGAGTTGTATTTGCTTAGATCAAGTTTAGTTTAGGTTCGTGTGTGTGTGTGTGTTTGAGGGATGCCTTGTAATTAAGCCACAACAGCCTAGGCTAGGTTAGGCTAGAAACGCCAAACTAATTCGTGATACAATGATTATTTCTTCATTGATAATCATTATCGTAATGATACTGTTCAATTAAATGTTTTTTATTTTTATCATAAAAAAAAATCATATTTTTCGTGGTTGTTTCCACACGTTGTCTGTACGCACCATTAGGGCGTCATTATTCGGAAAAATTAACCCTAAGCAGGCAAGCTTCTTGTCTTTTAGAACAAGCAAAGATGTTTAAAATTTAACTAAAAAAAGGATACTAATAGAAAGAAAGAGAATTAACCTATCTTACTGTGTGTGTGTGCGCCACCAGCCAAATCTATTTTAATTTAATTCTAATTTCAAACCAGAAAAGAGAATCATTGAGGATAATTACAATTGATTAATATACCTGGTTGTATTGGTCAGTTCGTATATGTGTGCGTATCTTCAGTGAACACTTGTTTATTATCATTTCATGATTTCTTCAGTAAGAAAAATACGTAACAACCAAAAGGTGTTATCATTGAATGAGAGAGAGAGAGAGAGAGATGCTTAATCACGGATATTCACGATTATTTTTGATTAATTTTGCCCGGTTTTCATTTCGACCAAAGCATTGAACCGATTTGAATAGGCTTCTTGTTTTTTGTTTTTCCAGTGGCTTAACCATAATACTGGTGGTAAATTAGTGGCTCCACCAAGTAACCAAACCTCAGCTTCGGCTACAAAATAAAAGTGATGAGCTTATTATCATCATCATTAAGAAGAATTTGTCGAATTTCGAAGAAAAAAAAAAGCTTCGGGTTTTTTTTGTTTGAACACGATTTTTTTGCTACCAAAAACAAACTCTAAACCTTCGATTCTTTATTGAATCCTAGGAAAAATAAAAAATTCAGCGCCATCCACAAACAGAATTCTCTTCAAAGTTTGTTCAATTTTCAGAAAGTTGTTTTCAATTTAAAAAATTCCAATTGGTACTTGAAAGTACCAATTGGAAGCTTCATTATTTTCAAAAAAAAAACGAAAACAAATTTTTTTTCTTTAAAATCAATGCTTGTAACACACCAACAGAACACACGTGACAAATTTGTTTGATTTGTGTTTGTTTCTCTCTTGAAAAAGAAAAGAAAAGAAATTGTTTTCTAATTTAAAGAATTTTTTTTTAAAGTTTAACAAGCAAACAACCAGAAAACATTGGAAAGAGCCTGGGTCTAGTTTCTTTCATTTTTCTCTGGTTCTAAGGCCACGTGTCTCTCTTTCTAGGCCCTTTCTTCAAAATTTTTAGGTTCACTCTTTTGTTTTGATCATCATCATCACTACTGGTAATACACTGAACTTATTATTGTTCTTTGGTTTAAGCTCGTACATGTTCGATGTGTGTGTGTGTGTGTGTGTGCTGCATGTTGTTGCATGTAATCAGACTGAACAGACTTTGTGAACTAGTGGATCTAGTCAGAAAAAAAAACTTGAATAGAAAATTTTACCCGAATGAAATTTTTATTGATTGTATTGACTTGTCTGTTATTTTTATTATTATTATTTGAAATTTCATTTCAAAACAAAGAACTAGAAAACAAAAAAATTCATGGCAAAAACAATGAAATAATTCAACAACAATCGAATAGAAGCGTGAAATCTCTGATTCCTCTGGTTCCTTTGAAAAAAAAAACTGAACAAAAAGCAGCACTCAAGCACCAAAAAAAATGAGCTTGGTGTGGTAGTTCTCTCTGGTCCCAATGAAGTTTGACTATGAATGCAACCTATTGGCAGGATTCATTATCATTATTATTATGTCTCATTAGACAAACATAATACACTAGCTGTTTTCTTTTCTGGTCTTTTCACAAAAAAACCTACACACTGGAAACACACACACTAGGAACGCGCTAGGAACGTTAAATTTTTTCATTTGACGCACGCGTGCTCAAGCTAGCGCGAGACAAACTGATTGCCTAAAAGACAAATTGGTTTTTTTTTTTCAACCTTTCTGAACAAAAAGAATTGGGAAACCCGGTGTGTGTGTGTGTCCCAAGTGACAAAGAAGCCTAGTGTTTCAGTTAACTTTGGTTCGGACCGAATTTTTCAAAAATGAAACAAACAAACAAAAAATCAATCAAATAAGGATATTCTCTGGTTGTTCCCTAAAAAGCTGATCTGTGTGGTGTTGTTTTTGCCAGTTTTCAACAATTCATGCGGATGATGATTGTGCCAAACTCATTGTGTCAAAAGTCATTGATAACCAATGATGTCAAAATAACAGAAAACAAACAAATTTATGATGAATGAACATTTAATTGGATGAATAATATTATTGAATCGTTGAGATGAAATTATAACTGAAAACTAGGCCGAATGAAATTGGTTTGTTTGTTTCCCACACACACAAGCACATCCCTGAAGATCACATTATTTTTTTATGGTGGTGGTGTGTTTGGTCATCGTCTTGCCAAAACTTGACCATCTAATAAATTTTTTTCGGCTTTAAGAAAACAAACTCTTAAGAAATTGGCCAACATTGGAATATCATTTGGTTAATTTTGGCTTTTTTTTCTATTCTTTTAGTAATGCTAGTAGTTGGCATTGTTTTCGATTGTTTTCATTAGATTGCGTGAGCAATTGCTTGTGTGTGTTGTAGAGCAATGTGACACACAATGACAATCGACACGCACGATTCGAATATCTCTCTCTTTGAAGAAGATGAAGAAGCATCGCATTATCATTGTTGTTTGATGATCGATCGGTCGACACACACACCAAACATGATAACTCAATTTGACTCTTGACAAGAACAACAACAACAAGTGTCCAGCACCTAAAGTGAATCATTATTTTGTCATCCAAATAGGATAAATAAATGAATGAATGAATGGATGGTTTGTTTGTTTGTTTGTTCGTATGATAGAATCATAACAAAACGAACAGTCACGGAACTGAAAAAAATTTCTATTATTTTCTTGAGAAAATAAACAAACACAATGATTCAATTACATAAAATTATTGTCGTTGATTAGTGGTAGCCTATCATCGATATATCGAAACAATTTTTTTCGTTTGTTTTAAGATGATCATTGAGATGATGATGATATTCCCAGCCCAAAACCGAAACCGGACTTTGGAAAAAAATAAATAAATAATCTGTAATAATCGAAAAAAAAATGGCAAAAGAAAACTTTGAGCTAAAAACAAAGCCTAAAATGTTTGAGTCTAACAGTGTTTCTCATGGTGATCAAACCAACCAGGCTAAACAAACGGGACCCGTAAATTTTTCAAGCTCAATCTCTTTGGTTGGATCAAAACAAAAATTGAACAACCAGCAAACAAACAAACAAACAACTAAGTTTAGCCAAACAGAAGAAGAAACCCCCAGTAACCAATTTATTTGGACCCGAGAAAAAATATTGAACCCACACACACACCCAAGGGCCAGTAATAGCCGAGTAATTTGTCAAAGTCATTTCATTGCATTGTGTTGAGTATGGGATTCATTTCATTGTAATATTATCGAGATGGAGATTTTAGAGCTCGTAGCCCTTCATTCAATCTCCCTTTCACGATCATGATTTTGGTAAATGAATGTTTCCAATGAATTCAAGGCAAATCTACTGATCGAATGATGGGCCTAGAAGTGAGGTCGATCTAGGAACCTAGAACAACACTCTATAAGTAGAAAGTAGTCATCATCGTAATTTGGTAAACAGCCAAACAACAACAAACAGTGATTCAAGCAATAATGAAGAAGAAGAAGGCATTTAGATGATCTTTCAGTCTAATTCAATGAAATAATTTATGATTTTAGCTCTTTTTATTTATTAAAAAAAAAAAGAAACAAGAACAGAGACTAGGTTTTTCTGGGTCTCGAACCCACACGCACACACACACACGGAACGCACGGGCCAAGTGAGTAATCAATTTTCTTTTCTCTATGAAAGAAACCCAGTTTCTAAACTCTAGCCAGTCAGCCAGCTAGCAGCTAGGGCTTGAATATTTGAAAGTACAAAATGATTTTTATTTTTTAAAGTGGCAAAGTGTCGATTACAGGGACGGGAGAGAGAGAGAGAGAGAGAGAGAGACGGTTGTCCCAATACTATGGGCCGCATAGCACACATTATCTATCAAACATTATCATTGACTGACATTATTTCTATTTTTAAAACTCCAATAAAATAGAATATTAGAGGGAATTGAATGGATGAATGGGAGATTTTAGATTTTCGAAACGTATTCACAAAATAATAAGCTAGTTAAGCTGTTAAATTGAGATAAATTAACAAATCAAAAGCTGCTTATTGATAAATTTTCGATTTATTTTTATTGTTATTATGATAATTCTATTATTAATTTATTGTTGCTAGTTTTAAAATTTGTTTGTTGTTTGGCTGCAAAACCAAGTTACACCAATATATATGGCTCAATATGTTTTTAGCCTTTAAAAAAAAAAAAAACGGTTTGTATTGTGCTTTTGACCTTGTGTCGAATTGCTAGAGTTGAATCAAATCGATTGATCAAATGGAATCGAACAATTGACTTTACCGTTGTTGTTTTGTTGTTAGGGATGATGACCTACCGGGTTGGTGGTGCGGCTACTATTGTTTTGGCTCAATCAGATGGACAAAGGCGTGACTGTTTTGAATCAAACTCTATGGACCAGAGGAGAAAAACAGTTTGAACCTAAACAAATTGAGTTTGAAGCGTAAGTTTTTTTTTTTTTTGCTGATGGTCAAAACAGACCAACACTAATTTATCATGATTGTTGCCTATTGTTGTTCGTTATGATAGTTGGCTACCAAGTAGACCATTAAATGGATGATCTCAAGGCACGACACAGCACAACAGGCACAGGTCTTGAGTACAGCAGCCACCAAGTCACGCAAACGCAATGATGATCCATCATCTCTCATCTTTTCATCACCTTGATCGGATTTTTTCCTTTTCAGCTCTTTTAGGCTAGCTCTTTCCTTTCTTCATCTTTTAAGCCATCAAATGTTTTTTCTTAAAAAAAAAAGAAAGATTTTTCTTTAAGGAAAAAACAAATTCAACTCTTGGGAACCTACTGAGGAGGGGAGTAATCCTGGCCATTTACCACTAAGCTTGACTTATTGAATCATTGTTTTCGAATCATTTTTTTTTTTTTTTTGAGGGGTTTTTCTACATTTTTTTTCCAAATAATTTTCAAATCGTTACATTATGATTGAATCATAAATAAATGTGTAAACAAAACAAACAGCTTGACTTTTGAATTTTTTGATTTTAAAAAGGTCCCAGTTAGAGAAAAGAGAGAGACAGAGGGACTTGTTGTCAAGTTCGAGTAAAAAAAATTCAAACAACCCAGAAAGGACAAAACACACATTTTGGCCCAAAATATACATTCCAGAAATAGTTTTAGAAAAATTTTTCTTTAGAACAACAAATTGGATTCATAAATTTATTTATTAAAAAAAAAATTTGATGTCAATTTTAGGCCCTGAACCTAGGACAACCCAACAACCACAATAAATCAATTTATTTACGAAAAATGTTGTTCGAATTTTAGTATTTTTTTTCTCAACAATAATAACGATTTTTGGAGTTAATTTTCTGAGAGAAAAAAAAACTCTCTTGATTTGAAGCTAGAGCTTTGGGCTTTGTTCCATTTTTTTTCTGGGTTCTCAACAGAGGTCTGTCAAAACAACAACAACAACAAAAACATTGAGTTCCAAAACTTGAGTTATTAAGATTTTTCACAAAGAACAAAAAAACAACAACATTGAATTGATGAACAGCGTTGTTGTTTCAAAATTTTTTCCATTAAATGAATCAAATGTCATGTTGTTTTGTCGTTCCAAATGGAACCCGAATGGGTAAAACATCTTGAGGAGAGCATATAATTAATGTTAATAGACTCACTGTCTAAACATAAATAAACATCGTGGTATAATGTGCTATACGCTCCATTCAATGAGTTTTTTTTTTTGTTGAGATGTTTGGCATCATTCGTGATTCATTTTTAGCCAAAGAATCACCGAATTTTAAAAGAATTTTTTCAGAAAAAAATTTTTTTTCATAATTATTTTGTATTTACAAAGCATAAAATTCAAACAAACATTCAATAATTTAAAATAAAAGTGAATCTTCTCTCACTAAGGAATAGACATTGTTTTTGTGTGCTGTCAAGAGTTACAATATTATTACAAATTGGCAGCATTCGGTAATTCGTGTGTCGGTCTATAACATATCAGAATGTAAATCATTGGTGTTCCAACAACAAAAATGATAACAAGACAGTTAGTTTGTGTGTGTGTGTGTGTGTTTGTAAAAATTTCTTTTTAAATAAAAAGCTTTCTGCTAATTTGTAATTAAAAATTTTTTTAAATTGATTCAAGAAAACTGATGAAAACAATGGCACTTGGGTTATTTAAAGAGAAAAAAAAATACGGCGACATCAACATTACAATTAGTGAAAAATTGGCTTTGAATTTTTGTAATAGATTTGTTCCAAATGGATCCAAATGAAGTTGAAAGATTTGGAACCCCCACCAACACAGCTTTCCAAAAATTTTTTTATCACAATTTCAACGAAATTCGAAAGGTTTAAATATCAAAATTTTAAAATTTTTGCGTCAATAAGAAAACTTTATGCAGAAAAAAACCAACAACAACAGAGAGAGAGAGAGAGAGAGATCCAGAATGATGAAACAAACAAAAACTTGGTCAGAAAAATTTGGTGGTTCGATTTTGGGTCAATTTACAGAATGGCCAAGGTCCAGTGCACACTGTTCTTGTTGATCCCGATTGATCAATCAATCAAGGTTTTGCATTAAAATGGAAAGCTCCCGGAATGATCGTCCAATTTTGCCCTGCAAAGTTTGACGTTTGAGCACGAAAGCTCGAGCCGAGAGTAGATAGTTGTAGCATTTCATGCATTTGTTGTATCTACCAGATAGAGGAATAGTGATTTAAGAAAACAAAAAACGGGTTATTCACAAATAAATTAGAATTTGAAAGAAGAGCGACAAACCTTTCTTCACGTGAAATGTCGACACCGATTCCCGGTGGTGCCGAAATGTTGTTCTTGATGGTCGACGAGAAGGTTTTCAATATCAAACTCAACGAACTACAACCAACCGACATGTAACTGCCAAAAAGAAGAAGAGGAAAAAAAACAGAAATTTAGTTTGAAACTCTCGTGCTTGCAAGTCGTTTTGTGTCAAAAAAAAAAAAACTACAAGGCCCACACACAAACTTTGGACCATTATTTATTAAAAAAAATTAAAACTGCCAATTATTCTAATTATATTGATCAACATGAATGGAGTGTTGGATCAGTGTTTGTTTGTTTGGGGCCAGAAGATTTTTTTTTTGTCCTGGTGGCATCAAACAAAACAAAACAAAACAAAAAAATCGAACAACAAAAAAATTCAATTGTTTTCAAAAAAATAAAAATTTTTGACGCGCCCGGGACCCAAAAACAGCGCGCACCGGGTTGTTTCAAAAATTTTTTATATATAAATTTTTTTTATTCGAGTATTGCGTGAGCATTGTGATGATCATCAAATGTCTGTGTGTGATGTCTTTATTATTATGATTGCCTGTTGTAGTGACAGATCACACAGTCACTGATCTTCAAAGCCAACAACACACCTGCATAAGCTTGCTTGCTTGCTTGCCCGTTGTGTTTTTTTGATCATCAAATTCGAAATAGGAGAAAAGAGAAATACTGACATTACGGGTAATTGTCACCATTTTTTTTTTTTGCTTGAAACACAATGCCCGAAAAAAAAAAATGACAATAATAATAATAATAATAAAAAAATTTAGAAAAGACCTAGACCATGGGCCTGATGCAACAATATAAACGAAACAACGGTTTGCGAAAACAATAACAACAAAAACGATAACAAAATAAACCTATTGAAATCACAATATTTAGATGTGAATAAATCAATCAGAATAGAACAACAACAACAACAACAAAAAACAAATCAAACGACATCAATGGCCCAAACAAACAAAGTCCCTAGAACAAAAAAATAAAATAAAATCTTTCTTCTTTTTTTTCTTAAAATAAAGAGCTAGGAACCAGAGAAAACTTTTAAAATAATTCAATCAAACCATTGGTTTGGGACAGTGTCAAGTCACAATGTGTCCACAATGATGACACACACACTGACACACACACACAAACGGTCATCAAAAAGTAATTTCTTAAAAAATTTTCTTAACAACGCGTGATCTCTAGAGCTGGATCAATTGTACCGATATCAAGATGTCTAGGGCCATGGAAAAAATCGAATCAAAGTAATAGGCCACTGTGTTGTTTGTCATTGTTGATGACAGGTTAAAACAGGAGAAAAATCAACAACAACAACAACCAAGATAAAAAGATTATTTCTTTAAAAGATTTGATTGAAGATTTGTTTCTGTAAAAGGATTTTTTTTCTATATCTAGAAATGCTTAGTAAGGACCGGAGTGGTTCCAGAGGAGAAAAAAAAACAAGGTAAACAAACAAGTGCCAAAACAACAACAACCAGCAAAAACTTACTTTAAGCAACAGCCTAAAAACCCGGTCGATTAGACAAGATTTTCCCGTTGACGTGTGATTGATACAGCCCGACACACACACACACACACACACACAAATGAAATCTCTTTGAAGTTTTTTTGAACCTTTTCCTAGGCCCTTTCTCCTTTACGTAACCATAGCCGCCAACCACTCACTTACACATAGACAATAGGTTTCTTGTTCTGGGTTCCTTCAGTCGAATGCCTGCTACCGAGAAGATAAGAGCAAAACAAGACGAAGACACTTCAAACAATCGACGAAAACGTAAACCGTATAAGACTGATTTTGGGTGATAATCTGATAGTTTGAAAACAAACACACACACACACACATTAAAGCATTCATTGAGATTAAAATATTTTAAACTGAAAATTCTAAACAATACGACACAATAGAAGTCAGAGATTAGAGAGCGCCGATGAGCCGCTTTACTCGTTTTCGCTAGGGCCTAGTTTTAGCAACAGCAGCAGCTGTTCTTCCTTCTTTAAAAAAAAATTCATCTCTGATTTTTTCAAATAAAAAGCTCTTTCTTTCTCTCTGAGCTGGTTGTCTCAAAGTTTGATGGGACCAGTGAAGCTTCTTAACCAAAAAAATAATCTTTTTTCGTTTCACAAGGTAGGAAAAAAAATTGACCCCTGTGTTCCTATGGTCCCCAAAACTTTCCCTGAAAAAAAGAAAGAGTTTTGGTTGATTTAAAATGAACAATCAGTTTGTTTTGCCGGAAAGTTTCGATAACAAATTGATAACAAGATGAAACGAGTTATTATTTGAGGCTGCTAGTATTCCAAGAGAATATCTCTACCAAATGGATAGATCGAGTGAGTCAATCCAAAACAAGCTATGGCTTCGAAACTAATGCTATGGAAATATGTCCGTCCCATATGGCAGAAGAGTAGGGAGAGAGAGAGAGAGAGAGATTGGAGTAGATACTGCTCGATTCCCTATCCCTAACACATCATCATACATACACACAACCATTGAAACCCTATAACAATGGGACCTAGAAACGAGAAGAACAATGAGACCAAAACGAACCAAACAAAACGAAAAATCATCCAAATCTATTAAGCGATAAATGGCCGGGAAAACAACAACAAAAAAATGATGGAAATTTTTATTTTATTTATACGATTGATGATCAATGTCGTTAATCTTTTAGAGACTCACCAACTGGACAACCGAAGGGCCTAGAAAGTTGAAAGAACCAAATTTTAAGGGCCAAATGAAACAGAGGGAAAAAAATAAACAGAACGCGTCGTCTATGATCCGTCCATTATCATGTTGATTAGATTGAAAGATTGAGTCAAAATGAGCAAAAGCAGCGAGAGAGAGAGAGAGAGAGAGAGAGAGAGAGAAAGCGAGACTTTGAGACTTTCATTGCTTCAAGTGAACAACTAGGGCTCTTGTTCAACAGTGTTTTTTCTTTCTTTCCTAGAGACCATTTATCATTCATATACTAAAATTACAATGAGTTTTTTTATTGATATCATTTGATGGCGTGACGTGGTCCTTGTTGTTTTTTTTACTCTCATTTCAAACAATAGACTAGGGTTGGTGTCACTGTCTTTTTTTGTTGTTGTGCTGCTGTTCCGCTTTTTGGTGGTGCTTTTTTAGGTGCCTTGAACATCTTAATAATACCTAGCCAGCTCAATGTGATAATGGAGTCTGTTTGGTCCCTGTGTGTGTGTGTGTGAAGAGAAAAATGAGGTGACAACACTGTTGTTGTCTTCATATCCATTAGCTTTCTAGAAAAAACACTATGGTCCCAAAAAGAAGAGATTAAAAGGTCTGCCATTTTGAGACCCTAAAATGCCCCAAAATGACCCCAAGATGCATTTAGGGGTTATATTGGTGTGTGTGTGTGTTGAATAATAGTTGTTGTTTTTATAATTCAACAATAACAAAAAAAAAACACAATAAATAAAATATATTCGAATAATAAACAATTCGATGAATAATAATCCATTCAAAGTGTGTCGCGTAATCGCGTTGTGTTCAATCATCATCTAGCCATCACCATACCATTCATTCATTGATTTTAATATATAATATGATTTGTATGGAAATATGTCCAAGGTGTATAAAATAAGTTTAATGGAACACGGTAGAAGAGAAAAACTTTCGAAATCATTTGGTACGCTGGTTCACACACACACACACACACGCACTAGGGACCATTCATACAACAATGCCGTCAAAAGATTGGCCTAAACAACAACAAAAAAAACCCAAAACAAGGTAAATATACTTGAAATGGATTTTTTATTTTTTTCTACGTGCCTGTTCATTTCTAAGACCTGGAGAAGGCCCAAGAAATTTGAGTTTGATGAAAGGAAAAACATTACACAAATGAGCAAACAACAACAACGAAAGCAGGTAGGCAAATGTTTACAAACACACGTGCAATTGAACAAATATAATAACCCAAACAAACAACTAAATAAAAAAAACCAATGGCAATGCTTTCCAAGTTTTTTACAAGAAATTGCATCATTCAGCTTGGACCTAACTAGACCCAATCCCAATTAGATGAATCAAAGATTTTTCTCTTGATTTCTTCAACCAGGTAAAACAGCAGAATGATGAATAACTCTAATCAACTGTAAACTTTGAATTTCGATTTCAAACTTAATAAATGGAATACAGTTTCCAAAAAACTTAAGCAAATAAATTAAAAGGCTAAACTAGCGTCATCTATTCGTGGGAAAACAATGTTTGAAAAGAAAAAAACTTTCCAACCTTTCGTATTTGCTTTGAAGTAGATCCAGGATGCATGGTAGCAGAATGAGACAGACATCCAAATTCCAACTCGATCTGATTAAATTTATGAAAATCATATTAAAATTTGTTAGCTTAACACAAAGATACTAACGGTTTCCAGATCATCACATTCAATATATCAATGATTATGGATTTCTCATCCAAATTGACGGCATACTCCAGAGCGGTTTTCGAATCTTTGGTGGCCCACATGGCCACAACTATTTGTATTTGTTTACGACGATAATCCAAACCAGCTTTAGCTGCCTTATGTCCCTTGAAAACGATGCTCAAAATTTCCATTTCCGACATGTAGGGCTGTTGATCACCCAAACCATACTGTTGAATGTGTTTTGGAAGAAATTCATTGAAATCAAGACCGGCTGGCTGGTCACGGGTCTCAGGAATTATGAAATTATCAACATTTGAAACGGTTTGTGATTGTTGTTGAGCAAAGACTTGAGATTCATTCAACGCCGTCGACCCATAGCTACCATTAAATGGAACCGCTTTTGGTGTATGAGAGGTTGGTTGATGATGATGATGGTGATCACTCGATCTATGATTTGAAGACGATTCGGATTTTATTACGTTTGGCCGTACTACCGAGGTAATTTTATTGGCCGTCGTGGCACTAGAAGTTTTTGTTGTCGGTGTTTTTGTCGTCGAACTGGATGAAGACACTGTGGTGGTGGCAGTGGGATGTACACTGCTCAACGGAGTCAGTGTGGTAGCCGGATTGCAATACGGTGGAACAGCCAACGATGACGGTTTGGCACTGGAATTCGAAGACACTGGGCTGGCTGTGGTTTCCAATGACTTAAGATGATTCAAAGCTTTAAGCGAATGAGCGTGAGACAAGATACTAGAGGTAACAGAGCCAGAGCCAGGTATGATAAGATTATTGTTGATCAAACTCTCTTTGCTTAACATTAAATTATGATGATTAGTGTTGTTGTTGTTAGAAAAATTCTGAGCCTGAATCGAATTGACACTAGATGGAACGTTATTGTTGAGATGATTGTGCTGGTGGTTCATCAAATTCAAATTGTTCAACGATTCAGAGAGATGACGAACCGAGTTCAACGAATTGGAAGAACCATGAATGATGGCTTGATTATTGTGATTCCTGGCTGATAGATTGTTTAGTTTATTGTTATTCAACACCGGCTTAGAATAGGCAGTGGAAACATCAAGCGGTGGTTGTGGTGGTGGTTGTTGAATCATTGAAAACTGAGGCGGTAATGGTGCCGAATTGTAATCTATAAACGAAAAAAATTTTTAGAAATATTTTTAAAAAACGAATAATTTTGGTTTGCAATTTCAAATTAAAAAAAAAATACCATTGGGTGATAACAAACTAACTAATGGCGGTGGTGTTCGGGTTACTAAAGGATTGAGAAAAAAAAACGACAAGCAAGCAACAACAACAACGGGAAAATTCGGGCAAAAACATAAAAAAACGAAAAAAAAATAAAAAACAAAAATAAATCAATAAAACTGATGAGATTAAAAATTGAAAGCGAAAAATTGAAGCAATAAGAGAATAATAGAAAGTTCGGGAAACTTTGGTAATTACATTCGCGTCGAGATTGGAAAATTTCTCTATAATCGCATGCGTTGAAAATTTCGGCCAACGAATCGTCTCCATCCGAACCGTTTGTTTCGATGTCCTCGGTACGATTCGATTCCAATGATCTATTTAAAAAAGAAGATTAGATTGATTTTGAAAAAAAAAACCACCGAAATCTTTACTCAAGTTGTTTGCATGTCTTGTTGGTTTGTTCGAAATTGAAGCTGCGTCGAGTGCTTTGTCTGAGGGCACTGTCTCGCGAATAAATCGAAGATTTCGATGAAAGATATGAGAATGGCTGAATGGTGGTCAAGTCGACCATGAAAACAGAGACATTGGTGGTCGAATAGGTTCCAGCAATGACCTGATCCTCTAGAACGGCAAAATCATTTAATCTACCCCAATGTGGCGTCATCGAATGATATAGACGCGTCGGCTCCCATCCATAAACTTTCATCACATCTTTCCCACTAGATATCAAAGCTTTCCCATCCGGATGGAAAGCAATTTTCCGAACTGGACCCATATCCGATTGGTACGGAGTGGAGGAGACTTGTTGGAAACTTTCCAGATCCCAAAACTTTACCGTTCCATCGGAGCTTGAGCTTGCCATCAAAAATTCATTGGGATGAAAAATGACATCAGTGACCGATGATGAATGACCTTTAAGCTCGGCCAACAGTTTTTTGGCTACAATGTCGTATAACTGTTTGTTGGAATTAGTTTTAATTAGTTTTTTAATAGAAAAAATCATGATTTATTATCACCATCACAGATCCTTCGTTGCCACCTGATGCCAGCCACCTGCCATCAGGACTGAGCTTGAGACAATGAACATCTTTAGAATGTATCTGGCCAAACAATGAAAATAATGAAATTAAAATAGAATACTTTTTCACAACAACAAAACCATTACATTATAAGTACAGATGCAACTTTTCTTCCGATAATCCCACAACTTGATGCTAGTATCGAACGAACCGGAGGCCAAAAAATGACCATACGGATGAAAATCAAGACACCGGACATTGGTCTTATGACCGGTCAACGTGTTGATAACTATAAACAAAAAAAATTTTAAATTAGAAAAACTTAAATTAGAAATTTTTTTTTTACGTTTGGCAGCTTCCAAATCCCAAAGTTTGATGGCACCAGAAGCGGAACCCGCTCCAACAATATCTTCGGTTTGATTGAATTTGGCGCATTCGATCGATGTCCGATAGCCATTTAAGCTCTGGTAGTTGGGCAGAGGAAAAAAACAGAGTGATTAAATAATTCTAGCGATTTTTTTCCAGGAAATAATTTGAGACAAAGAGAGTAATGAGCTTGTTCACAAATGTCGTTTAAATGTTTTTTCTCAAGGAAAAAAAAAACAAAAAAAGATAATCACACGCAAACACAATGGATCCGCTCTTCTCAATCTAATGTTCTTGATTGGGAAAAAAAACAACCGTGTACAGTGAATTCGGTACATTCGGCTTGGAATTCGGATTGCTTTGACCTAGCTGACTCAAGTAGCATTCTCGTCACCTTCGAACTCTCAAAGTGTTTTTTCTAATTGAAAAAACCAATCGATCGGCTGACATTTTTTCAATCAGAAAAAATTTCTGTTAGATCAGATGAGCAGCTGTCCATCATCAGGTGCACCTGCACTTGCCCAGGCATTGTCAAAGAAGCGTCGAAGAGAAGGGGTTAACAATAACCACAAAGGTTATTGGCTTCCCGACAGGTAGAACACCAGTGACGACTACAAAAGCTTTCTCATTCTTCTCGGTTATTGTTTGAGGATTGTTACCCGGTTGGTTTTGGTTCCTGATTCGGAGCCACCAGATTTTGAATTAGACGAATAGGTTTTGGCTACACTCCGGTTACCGCACACCAAAAAATGATCACGCAACACAAACAAATTAAACTAAGAAACGGCATCTGTGCTTTATCGATTTTAGTTAGTAGGAAATATGAATCCATTCTATTGTCTTTGTGAATAGACTGAAAAAAGTCAAAACAGCCAAACAACAACTTTTCTGATTGTAATTGTTTGATTGAGCCACGCGGTAAGCACGCGGTATACTCAATACAGCAGAAAACTATTAATTCGATTAATTAATTTTCCAGGTAAAA
Source organism: Octodonta nipae (assembly GCA_034190945.1). Classification (NCBI taxonomy): domain Eukaryota; kingdom Metazoa; phylum Arthropoda; class Insecta; order Coleoptera; family Chrysomelidae; genus Octodonta; species Octodonta nipae. The sequence continues at coordinate 115,443 of JAVLUE010000413.1, read as the reverse complement.
CAACCGACACAAATTGCTCAACACACAGACACACAGGAAACACAACCAGGAATTCAACACCTGAGTTGTGTCGGTAAAGTTCCAAACAAGAAAATTTTTCCCGTTCAAAGAGAAAGGAATAGTTCTAATAGGAAAGTTCAACAATCTTTCCACTAACCAACCAAAACCAGAAGAAAAAAGAACAATGAACCACCACCCAACCACAACGGTGGAAAGCATAAAGCACTCTATCACACATTTTCAGTTCGATTGTTTCTTGAAACAACAATCGATTGTTTTTGTTCAATTTTCAATTTTGGAAACCTTCCCATTTGGGAACAATGCAACATGACAACAAACACACACACACTATCCTAATCTGAAGCTTCGTCTTCGTTTGCATTGAAAAATTTAGAAAAAAAGATCACGTTTTTCAAAATTTCAACGAATGCCACCCTGTGAAAAAAAGTGTGCTCCAAAACACAATGAGACTTTAAATCATCATCATCATCATCATGAAATCTCATCTTCATTTTTTTTTTGATTGAAAGATATCAGCTGAAATGTTCCCAAAGCAGTTTTAAGTGCGGTGTTCCAAATGCCATTGTTTTGTTCTGTTCTGTTTTTTTTTGTGATGAAGATGAAATTCAGGGACGAATTTCTTTTGTTTGTTGGAACACTCATTGGAACACAGACAGAGAGAGAGAGAGAGAGCTTGCCTCGAAACAAAAACTTCATTTGAAACATCAGCTGTGTTGAAACTGGACAAAAACAGGTCAACAACGTATGCGACCTGATAATATTAATTCATCATGAAACCAAAGAATCTTGTGGCCTTAAATTTTACAAAAACCTAGAGCTTTTTTTTCGGTATGAACACCGTAAAACACAGCCACAGAAAATACAATGATCTATATAAACCTGCTCCAAAAAAGGCGCCATAATTAAAATTTCATTGATATCTAGAGCAAAAAAAAAAATTGACCAAAACCTTGGGCTTGGAGATTCTTGGACTTTGTTTTTGTTTTGGGATCCAATAATAATAATTATTGCTACCTAGGATACTTTTAGTTTTGGTTGAATCTTCTTGTTTAATGATTAGTGGAACTAGTGGTTGAGAAATATCTAGATTTTAGAATTTGATCCTGAACCAATAACTAGGGCAAGGATAAACCATACAGAATACAATAAAAACGAATATTTCAATGCAAATTGGCACATTCAAAGCATAATTATTCCATTAAAATTTATTTGTCACATTTAGGACAACTTTGAAAACTAGTTTTACACACAAGCTCACATTCCAAATCGAGTCAATAGATTTCAAAAAAAAAAAAAATCACTGCTTCTATGAATGACCGGTAGAAATGTGACGCGTGTGCGGCGATCCAAAATCGAACATATTTAGCATTCTACCATGACAGGTGTTTCATGCCAACAACAACAACAAAAAGATTATAATTTTTTTTAAAAAGACTAATCGATCCATAATCTCTTTTGATCAAAATTCAAATTACGACTACAACGACGGAACAGTTTGAATCGTTTCAAGCGAAACGAATGACCATCGAACAAACAAGGGAGCCAAAAGAAACAAACTAAATCACCATATTTAGGCAAAAAAAATCAAAACAAACTGGACACAAACCGTATTATTTTGTGTGGTGGTTATTCGAATTATTATTTGTCACGATTCACGAATAAATCTAGAGAGAGCTAGATTTTTAATAGAAGAAAAATTTCTTGTTTCGTCTTTTTCTGTTAGAGAAGAACATTGAACATCATGTTTAAGCTCAATGTTCTCATTCATTGCTTGAATCGGTGAAACGAAACTGTTCGGAAAACTTGACTTGTCGTTTTTTTAAAAATTGGCATTTTCTTAGAATAATAAAGAAAGAGACTTTCAAGACTTTTGATTCAGTTCGCCTTGTTGTTGTCATATTGGTGTGACAGAAGCTCCAATGTCACAATGTTTGAAAATTTCTTCTCGTGATTGACAGGAGAATATAGAGAAAAAATAGCCCCAAAAAAAAGTCTGATCTTGAAGGCTTTGATCGAGACTATCGAATCTAATCCAAAGCCATCGGACGAATCATTCGAATGATCTATACTAAAAATCGTTCGAATCAATCAAGAATTTTGGTTGAGCCTGTGAAGTCTGTGAAGCACCCTGTTAAACGTTTACTTATTTTTTTATTTTAAAACTTCAGACTTGTTGTTTGTTGAGCAATGTTTTGTTTTTCAAATCAATCGAAACGATCGAACGTTGATCAATCTAAACAAATTATTTTTGGCACGCTACAGGTAACAATAGCAAACACAGTGGCACCTTCGGATTTGAAGATCACGCACACCACAACACTAAAACAACACACGCCAATCAAATCAAATCAAAATCATAAAATCCCACAAATCTCACACAAAAACCTACACAAAATCTGTGTTTGGAGAGTGTTGGTGGACAGGTATACAGGACACCAATCAACACCAATCATCCACACAAACAACCAGTGTGCTTGGAAAAACCAAGGTTCCAACCAAACACCATAATGCAATGCCCATAAAAAGTTTTCTTCGAAATCGAATGTCATTAGAAGGAAAGTTATTCGCATCATTATGAAATTGTTTTCTGTCAAGGAAAATTCCTGTGTACACTCTGTATAGATCATCATCATTTCATTTCAATAAAAATAATTTCGACTAAATTTGGCTACAAGGAAATACTCTCAATGCTTTAAATGTTACAACGAAAACTTCTTTCAAAGAAGGAAAAAAAAATCTTTAAGCTCCTTGATAAAATAGAATTTAAAAAAAAAAAAACTTACCATAATACAGTTGGGCTTGCCTATGGCCCATAAATTGACTTTGGCATCATCACCTCCGGTCACCATGACACGGCCAGATTTTTGGCCCAAAGCCAAACACGTGACAGCCGATCCATGGGCGACAAACTCGTCTAATTTAGAAAAAAAAACAAACAAACATTAGTTTAATTTTAAAAAATGGAAAACAACCTAGGTAAACCTAGGGCAACCAGGAAGAGGTCACACACATTAAGTCACATTTAAAACCGTTATCCAACTAATTCATTTTAAATTTTTGTTCAAAAATTAATCAATCAACGTTAATTTACACTCTGTGTCATGGTTCTAAGTGTACCAAGAGATTCTAAACAAAAAAAACGAACACGAAGAAGATTCATCACTCGATCAATTGTATAAGGATTCGATCAGGCGTCAGTTGATAATTACCTTTATTTTTAAATCAAACAATCATTACGATCATCATCATGATCGTTGTCGTAGTAGTTGTCATTGAAAAACAAAACAAAAAACCTTGACAGTGATCAAAATTTAGTCAACCAGTTAACCAGCTATCTTGCTTACTCGTTCGTTCGTTCGTTTGCTTGTTTGTTTGACTTGTTTCTTCTTCAGTCAAACTCAATTGATAATAATCATCAAACAAATATTGGCCAAATAGGCGAGCAAGCATGCAAGCAAGCAAGCAAACGACAAGATGACACATGAAAACATGATTTGTTCAAGTCAAACTACCCGAACTAGCCTAGTCTACCAGTCTAGTGCTAGTGTTAGGCTAGTTAGATTCGCCAAATGAGATCCGTCATTCATCTCAATTTTTTTTTTTTGAGCCACCCTAACTTAAAATTATTTTACGAACAAAGGCAGCAAGCCTATTACAGGTAATGGCTTGGTATTGGTGTGTGTGGGTATTTTCTTCAAGGAAAACAACCAGAAAAACAACAAGAGACAACTATGCCAAAAACACGAAACATAATCCCACGTTTATTTGTTCTCGAATCAAACTTCATCTAACCCTTTTATTTTTTGAAGAAGGAATTGAATGTGAGACCCACACACACACACACAAACAATGAATAGGCCATTAATAGGCCAGAAAAACCGGGGAAAACACCCAAATTTTAAATTTTGCTAAGAAAGTGAATTACCGGAGCACGGATCAACGCAAACACAGTTTGGGCGTCAAGTTGGTGGGAGTTTGAATTGATTGAATTTGATTAATTCTATCGTTTGAATCATTGTATCATTTGAAAATTTCTGAAATCTAACATCTTTAGAACCTGTTTTTGATGAAAAGAGTTGGAATGAATGAAAATCGTGATCATCGTGTGGCAGCATTCTCCAAAAAGGATTCACAGGAGTCTCTCACTTCTCTTCGAAAAGTTCTATTAATAAAAATGTTTATTTTTTCATTTTTTTTTTCAATTTCGAATAATCTAATATTTCACAGGCGCTATTATTCGAACAGAACAGAAACTTATTTCATCATTGAGCAAAAAAAAATCTTAACAATCCAGGTAATCTTCCTCAGGTAATATTTAAAGATTTAGGTAAGCACAAAGAGAAAAAAATCGATCAACCATCGATCAAAAAATAAAAAAAAATAAAAAAATCGAATTTCAATCGATTGCCAATCAAATAATAATTTTGAAAAAAAAACATCGTATCGAATAGCGATGTTACGCCACAGAAATATCCTTTCAAATTGATCTGATGGAATGGAAAAAGAAAAAATATTAAAGGCTAGTTCACTTAAACTAACCGACTTGACCGTTCAAACAGCCTGCCAAAAGTGATTAGAAAAAAAATTTCTTTTCTCTTCATAAATTGAAAATAATAATTTCATATTCGGACTGGATAAGAAATGATTTCGGACATCGCCAAAAAGAGAGATGTGACATGACACCAAAATGACCAAAACAGATCTAATTTACCTTTCAGTCAGTCAAAAAAAACCTCAGAATAGAAAACTTTCTTTTTTAGTTTGGGTAGAACATCCTAGCATTGTTTTGATATGCACGGCGCCATAAATAATTGGCGGTGGTCGGGTAATAGTTTCATCGTGCCTGCGTTGATGATGATGAAACAACAGAAAAATTTATTAAATACTTTCTTTTAATATAAAAAAAAATGATGATTTGTAACGAAGAATAGAGGTTTATATTAGAACAACGGTGTTACAGTTGTTGTTGTTCGAGAAACAAGAAAACCCGTTATGTTCGGTAGAAAACCGGACAGTTTGGGTACAACCGCCACCACAAACAAATGTTCCCGAACAATTGTTCAAGATTTGTTCTTCACACTGACAACTGAAACGATAAAATAAATTTATTTTTAAATTTATGAAACAAGAAATGAATGATAGCGGGTTATAAAATAACAACACGGCAAATAATATTAACAACAATCAAATCAAGTTTTGACAATAACCGGGCATAAACGGAACAAAATGTCGTCGAGTGTAAACCGGCGATTGTTGTACCCGTTTTTTTCTGTTTTTTTTTAGCGGGAACAATACGGACAAGAGAACTCGATTCAAAGAAGAACGAAGCATTTCTGACCGGAATTTATTAGAAAATTTTGTTCTTCTCTGTTTACCGCCGTTTTGTTATTATCTGAGAAGAATGGCACGGATAATAATTTTGATGGAAAAAAAAAACAGTGAAAACGTTTTCTTTTCTTTTTTTCTAGAAAATTGAATGAAAGTTTTGTTCAAAACAAACGGTTTAAAAAATTTTTTATCCATCAAACCGAAACCAACCAATCGATTGACCGACCAAACGGGTAATCATCATTCATACATCGCTTTTTATCAAGCCGTAGAATGGATATCTCTCTGTTTCATCAGAAAAAAAATCCAATAATCAAAAATCGCGGAGAAAAATCGTTTTGTCCGACTACGGTATTCAGAACACGTCAATCAATTCGATTCGAGACAATCGAACAGAGAAAAAAAAATCGAAAAACAGTTTCTCAAAAGAACTCTCAAAATTAAATAATACCCGATTGATGAAATCATTTAATAAACGATCAAAGCAAACAACAAATCGAATCGATAGGCTAAAAATAATAGCCCGAACAACAGGGAGTGGGTTGGAAAACGATAGATGAATCGAATCATCATCATCATCGAATGATTATTTGAGAAGAGGAAAAACATCAAATCAGTTCGATCATCATCTTCAATTGGTCAATGGATTGATTCGATTTTATTATCATCGTTTTGTTGTTTTCATCGATTTCTTAAATCGAAACTCAATTCAATTCATAGAGATTCGAGAGCAAGAGATGATAATCGACCAACAAAAAACGATATTTTCAATGGATTTTTCAATCAAACAGTCAATCTAACCACAACAAACAACAATGGAACAAAGAGGAAAAACTTTCCGTTCATCACGATAAACGGAAGAAACGTTCTGTGTTCTAAAAATCTACCGGCCAAACTGTTGAAGAGCTATCAGCCGGGATTAAGCAATCTCACACCAACCACCGCCTTACTAAAATCTTAACCAAAGAACAAAATTGAGATATTAGAAACCGATAATAAATCATTGGATTGTTGTTGTTGTTGTTTGAATGGGAAACTCCCATCAAATAATCAGCAAAAATCGCTCAAAAACACATCCTCGGGTTAAAAAGTGGACAACACCCGAATTGTTACTTGACGTGGGAGAAAGAATTTCTGTAGATAACTTTCTTTTAAAATTTAGAAAATTTCCCGTATAAGAGTTTGAAGCAAAACTGAACGGATATATTTACTGGTCAAAAAAATTTAGATCATCGAATAGAATTTTTCTCTAATAGAATTTGATTGAATTTTAAACAAAGTGTTGACTTAGATTGGTCGGGAAACAACTGGAACAAGGTGTTGGGACAATTGGAAACGTTTATTTACCGTTATTTTTACTAGTTTGAATAATCAATTGAAAAGTTTTTGAATTTTTCGTTGTCTGATTTTTGAATCAGACAAACAAACATTTCATTTGAATTTAGCTTCTAGGCTAGGAAAGTTTTGTGATCTCTTAAAAAAACCTAAACCTGTTGGTCACAGTCTCAAAAAAAACAAACCGATGACCCCGGGCAAGAGAAATAGACACACACACACACACACAATGATTATTGTCTGTCGGATATCTCAAATAAGCGGAAATTATTATTCAAAGGATAATAATGGAACAAAAACTATCGGGGAAAAAAAATCTATTGAAAAGAAGATTGTTCGTCGTTGTAATGTTTGGCCCATTTGAATTGTTGTTTCTCGCGCAACAGAGACACACACACACAAAACAATCGGAACAACGTGACAAAAAAATCATCAAAGAGATGAAATTGAAAAAGCAAGCAAACAACCATTTTCTTACGTCTAGAAAACGACGACGACGATGATGATAGTTTTACCGTTGAATTACCGGCCAACGGAGAATTTCCTTTTGCTCTCCATCTATCCGTTCTTCCGGATGATGAGAATGGTGGTGGTGGTGGTGGTAGTGGTGGCTTATCCTGATGACGCCAACGATAACCACCGTTCCAAACCGTTTTTCTACTGTCGGGACAGGGATTGCGGTGATGATGGTCAACAGAATCTTTCATATTTTCCCCAATGGAATCACTTTGATCATCATTCTTTTTCAGCTGGTTGAATTGGTCAACAAACAGGGTCAAACAGACATCGTTTTGAGTGTAATCTGATGACGCTTTTGAAATAGTTGATTTGGAACAAATTTTTGATAGATCACCAAACAAGCTGCTTGTTGGCTTAGTTGAGCTAAAAAAATCGAAATCATCAAAAAACAACAAATTCGATGACGAGCAGGTTGATGACAGGGACACAGTGGATGAGAAGCGAGACTTTTCCAATGGGCTCAGAATGGGCTTCAACCGTTGCTTGGAGACATCGTCATTGGAGACCAAATGACTGAATGAATTCATTGTCAAAAAAATTTGGTCACTTCTGGTTCAAACTTGGTCCAAAACACACACACAGATACAATAACAATGTATAAAAATTATATAGATTGAGAGAGATTACAACGAAACAATTCATTCAACCAAAGGGAAGAGGAAAGAAAAGATCTACAATATAAAAAAAAAGCACCACGTCATTTTTGAAAGGGACTTGACTGAGAGAAGTTCCTTAGTCCCAAGAGAACAAATCAAATTTTGAATGAAATGTCAATAACCAGTGGGAGAAAAAGGAAAATCGATAGTCTCCATATCACTAATAATAACCGGCTCTCTTTTGATTCCGGGTTCACGGATCCACATGTTTCGGGTTGAAATATACTAGGAAAATATTTCGACTAGTTCATCACACAATCGATTTATGCTTGAGAACGAAAAAAATCATTTCGTAAATCGATTTTAAATGAAACGTAATGTTTTTCGGTGGAAAATTTCATCTAGCCGGTATGTTGTTAGGCTACTATCATATATCACAATAAAATCGAATAAAAAACACATCGATTATGGAGAAAAAAAATCGAAACATCGATTATCACCGAACTAAATCGATCGAACAACACAAGATACTGATTGGACATTGATCCATCACGCATACACAAAACGAAAAACTTTGACATTCGGTTGACCTGGTCGGTCAGGCGAAAGGGCACAAGTAATTCGAGATATTAAAACTTTTCACTCATTTCTTCATTTCACAATTTTCGATGTTTTAAAACATCGTCTGGAAGATGATGATTTTTTTTTGAAGACGACAACCGAATATGTGGGATGTGTTTGTTCGACAGGTAAAGTCAGGTGAAAATTTTTTTAAAAGAAACTTCAAAAGTAATCGAGAGTGAATGAAAGAATGAATCCTTCACAGACGAGACGAAGAACTATTTTTGAAACAATTTCTATTTTGTGCTGTGTTTCATTGAGAGCTTATTGAACGACACACACACACACACACACAGATTCGAACAAGCATTAACACTCAGGGTAAACAAACGCCTAACATTCTCGTGTTCGCCTAATTCGTCATTTTTATTTGGTCATCATTATGGTGTGTGTGTGGCATCGTGTCACTGTATGTTACATGTAAGACAAAAATACACAAATGACACATAAAACTCCAAGCAAGCAAGCAAGCAAACGAAAATGTGACACAGACAGTACCACCGTAGTATGTGACATGGATGTGTGTGTGTGTTTCTTCACACATTCTGTTCCCATTGTTTCTTAGAAGATAAAAAAAAAAAACCTAGCTTTTCGTTGGTTGGAAGACAGGTAAACATCAAACATTAATTGAATGTTACCTGAGCTAAAAAAACTAGGACAGTAAACCATCAAAAAAAAAATAAAAGCCATTATCAAGGTGTTATGACACAGGTGTTTAGATGGTTTTTCTGTTTTAGTTGAGAACAGATTGTGAAAAATACCATCGTAAAAAAAACCCATTGATGAAACCGAATCTTATCTTAAACTGTTCTCCGGGCCTAATCGAAACCTAAACTACTATCACCACCTACACACTGACCACTCAACCACAATGGTCAAGAAAAAGATTCTTTGACCAAAGACAAAAGAGAATATAATCTCCACCCAAAAGATATTATTGTCGAATAAATGTTTAACGTTTAAAAATTTTCTGAGATGTTGCTTGACAACTCTCTGTCGAATCCATGTCACATCCAAAAAAAAAAAACATATATCAACTTTATACGATGATGATAATGGTGTGATAATTATACAACGATGGTTATCGACATATCTATGATGTGTATACGGATGACATGGTGTCACATAGAAACATCTACAGGCAAAAGATTGGTTTAGAAAAAAAAGTCCAGACCAAACTTTTTTTTTCGGGAAACATTATACCCGTTTCATTAAAAATTTTTGTTCTTGATTAATTAAACTATTAGTTTCCTGGTTAATTAGGAGGAAAAACTTTTGAATCGAAAGCATCGTTTATTGTTGTCCGATTTCGATATCTTGATAATCGATGCTATCGATAGTGAAGCAAAAAAGAGAGAAAGAGCAAAAACTTTGGACAGGTAAAAGCGCCTTGTGCACAGGTATTTATTTTTTTTCTATAGATAAGAACAAGCCATTAAATTAACGGTGGTGGTTGCTGCTTTCAACAACCACCACCGTTATTTATTGATCATCCCTTTTCTTTTTATTATCAGAAGATATGTATCTCCTGTTTCAGCCATCTCTAAATGGTTAAAATCTCCAAGGAAGAAGAAGGAGAACAACTAATTGAAACAAAATTAAAATCAATTAATTTAATTTCGGCTCATAATTAGCAGTATCAAATGAGCCAAAACTAAGCCAAAACGGCTTATCCTTCGTTGAAATCTCTCTCTCATTTTATTCCAACGTAGATTAAGATTAGAAAAGACGAAAAACCAACGAAGGATTTGGCTTAGTTTAACTATAATGAACATCAAACAGAAGAAATGATTCGATGCCTTGTGATAGATGTGAAACATGAAACATCGATGAAATGATAAAACGATATCTAGATAGATGTGGATCAGATGGAGGAGAAAAGAAAATGAAATCTTGTCAAGTTTTACCAAAAAAAACCCTCTCCACCTCAGAACAAATTCGACACCAGAATTACACTCGTTCCATGAAACAAGATAAAAAATTCAATCTGATGAAGAAAAAAAAACTAGACGAATAAATTGTTTCATATTTTATGCGAAACCACCATCGCGATGGTTTAAATTATTAATAACCTAGTTTAGAGCCTAAATAACAACAACGAGGAAAAAAAAAGAAAGAAGAGAGATTCTAAAAAAACTAGATTTGGATAATTTTAGGATTCTCATTACTATTCAATCTGATGAAACTAGTGATGTTGGAAAGATAAACTAAACAGAGCTTATCATAAACAACGAACAACACCTGAAGAAAAGGAGAAAAAACTGAATATTTAATAGTTGTTTGTGTTTTAAATGGAAATGTTTGACCAAACCAAACTAAACGATGAGAAAAATTGATAAATAATCCATTTGACCGATACACAATGATTAAAAATGATTGTCTCGAATCTGTTAGAGAAATGAATCGTTAATAAAAACTGAATATAACTCCGATGCTTGGAGACATTCTGACATTTTTTTTTCAAATGGGTTCTAGTATTACACCAATCGATTGATAGATTGTTTGGATCAGTTTTAGAAAATCGATTAATCGATGTTTCGATTTGATTCACGTTTTTTTTTTAAACAATCGAAACAATTTCTCGAGTTTTTTTTTTCTTTGACGGAAAACAAAAACAATTTGGTAATTGCTTGATCATTGCAATGAGGTAACAAACATTGTGTCCACTAACAACAACAGTGTTGTTGACCTGAAGACCTTCATTGTGTTGTGTGGAAACGAGATCGTTTCGTATTCATCTTCGTAGTTTGAGTTCAAACTGACCAACCGACTGTCTCTCTCTCTCTCTCTCTCGGCCTGACACGTTCTTTGTTTTTTGTTTCTCAAAAACAATGAGACTTGTGTAATTACTTGTATGTTACATTTGTGACTTGATCTAAAATACGCCAATTACCACGTAATAATCAGCAGAAATAATTTACCGATTATCGGACGAAACATCTTTGCCGTCTTCTTCTTCGTCGTTGTTTTGCCTCTCGAACTTGATCTTCTTGTGGAACACAGACACACACACCCAGTTGTTGTTTTTGAAGAAAAACTTCAAACTAATCGTTTCAATGAAGAATTTGATTAAATAGATGTGGAAACCAAAATGAGAGAAACGAATTGAAACTATTTCCATCATCATCATCACCAAGCATCGACAAACAGCTTTCGTTCCTTTTAACCCCCTAAAAGTCCATCAATTTTGTTCAAATTATATTTATTAGTAATTTTGAAAAATAATACTAAAAAATACAGAAGCTTAAATATTTGATAACCGCTTTTAACACGTTGATCTCACAATTCAAGATAAATCATCAATGGGTAAACAAGAGATTATCGAACTTCAATTAATTAATTAATTTCAAATGATTGGTACCAATCAAAAGCTTATTAAATTTTTTTCCCCACAAATCAATTAACCGGGTTCAGCGAGCGAAAAAAAAAAACGTTGTCGCCCTCCCTTAAGGCGCGACAGTTGTTGGCTTGATGCTGTGTGATTGATGAATCTGATTGATTCATTGGTGAAAATACCCGAATCTTACGGGTAATACGCCCGGTTGTTTAACCCTGAGTTGGCTTACTGTTCCGATTTCAAAATGAACAATAAACATAAAAGAAAACAATCGAACAACACAACATGAACAACCAACACAAACAACATGGATGATTTTTTTTTCTTTCCTCCCGAACACTGTTGTCAAACCGGGTAACAAATCGGAGAAAACCCGAAAAAAAAGAAGAGAAAAAGGTTGCCGTTGTTTGACCTGATGTACGACCCGTTTTTTTTTTAATATTCGAGTTCGTTTCTTCTGAAGGAGCAACCACCGTCGCCGTCGTCGTCGTCGTCAATAATGATGATGATTGTTGTTGGATAATGAGCCCAAACAACCAGTCAAAGTCAAACCAAGTCAGAGGAAATCAGCTAGAACACGAATTTTTTTTTTTTGACGAAAAACAAACAAGCCAAACATCTCGTTGTTTTGTTGGAGAACACGGTGGCCGTGTGTGTGTGTGTGTGTGTCAAACATTATAATCAAAGAAGAAAAAAAAAATAACCGAAAATTACCGACGACGACCACGACAACGAATGAGGTTATTCTCCCGTTGTTATTCTCTCGTTGAGTTTTCACGAACACGAGAACTGGACACACGAATTATCATTCTCATCATCATCGTGATTACTAGTTAAGGTAGCATCTTTTAAGCTTCGAACACAACCTCAATCCCATCATGATCGGAACATAAAGAAGAATATTATATTTTAAGAAAATTCAAGTGCTGCCTGGTCATTCGTTCATGTCATAACGGTTGTGGTTGGTCATTAGGTTTCGAAATCACAGTGAAAAGTTGGTCACCACAATTATCATAAGTATCAATCAATGTATCTTCAAGACATTTTGCCAAAACAATATGCCAGCGTGACTTGATGTGACTTGTGTGTCATTTTTCAACAACAAAAAAAAATACACGAATGTGTAGAAATTTTGACAATCCAAGAAAGAAAGGAAAGAGTGGTAGATTTACAACTGAACTCTCGTTCGTTCGACTGATTGATTGACTTTTGATTTTCCATTATTCTAAATGGTAATGGTAAGATGTGTTTATTATTATTTTTACACATTGCGTCACACACACACACAGATGCATGTCACAAAAAAAAAATCTAATTTTATCCTAATGATGATGATATTTAATCATCTTGACGATAGGATGACCAACATCCAAACATCACACTACTAGCCTTGAAACGAGGATTATCAATAATGGAAAGAGCAACAACAACAAAAAAAAGCAAACAAACTATTCCACTTACTGAGTTTACCGTAGTACGTTGGCATTGTTTTTTTCTTCGATATTCCCGATTTGTGACACCAAGCAGAATTCCGAAATTTCTTCTTCAGATGATAGATTTATTTTAAAAAAAAAATAGGACGTCAATAGGTTTGTTTACACAAAATTGAAAATCCGTTTGTCATAGCGACGTCACACATCACACACCCACCAAGAATGACACATGAGTTGTCACAGAAGTTGGAGGGGAAAAAAAAATATTGAAAACTTTTTTCATGTCACATTTAACAACAGAGATTATTGCCGAAATCTTGTTATCATCATAATATTATCATTATGTGACACCAACCACCACCATATAAAAATTTAAAAAAATCTGATGAAACTTTGTCACTTTAAGTACTGCTTTGCGCAAGGTTTTTTCCAATAAAATTGTCACAAGCAAGGTGGTAGATGTCACAAAAAATACTGTAATAGTGGCAATAAGCTGTCAGTATTGGATCGAACACAATTTAAAAATCCACAATGAAGTAATAGTTTAGAAAAAAATCGTTTTTGACGGCAATGTACAACAATCAACTGATGAATTAGGTGAACCTGAAAAATCGTAACCTTTCGCAGAGAATGAAATCCTAAAGTTTCGTATTGCATTTGAATGATGAATCTTGAATATCGAGTTGTTGAAGAGAGAAAGGGTTGTTGATTTCCAGGTCGAAACAAAATGATTTTCTTATGCAAAAATCCAATGCGGAACTTGTGTTGTTTGTGTTATCGCACAAACACACACTGACTGACTGATTGATATATTTAGATTGGCTAGAGATGTTCGAAGATCACGAAAAACATTGATTAACTAGATTTAGATTATTTCTTTGTATCATTAAAAAAAAAACAATCATTGTTGATGTAGGGTAAGACGAAGCTGTTTTTGTTGTTTTAGTGGCGTTATTTATTTAAAATTATTTCAAAACAACACAATGGATTGGCGTAAATCAATGATATCACCTGATTATTTATTTTTTGATATTTGGCAACCAATCAAATCAAATAGAAAACATTTTATTTGGTTTCTCAATTGTCGAGGAGTTTTTTTTTTTCTTCTAACGAAACATTGTGGAAAAAAATACCGTTGTGTTTTATCAAGACACAACAACAACGAAGATAACACCACTATTCACTGGATACTGAATAGTAACTGGTTGACTGGTGTGTTTCTAGTTTGAACGAAGTGTTGTTGTTGTTGGTTGGAGCAATGTGATATCATCCTGATCAGGTAGAACTATGAACAAAGAGAGTAGAGTTTGGTGTCTGGCTTCGTGTTGTCTGCTCGACAACTGGAAACAACAACAACGACGACGACGATAACAACAATCAACGACACACGATGACAGCCAGAACGACAGGTAACAACAGATAATGGAAACGAAAACAGCACAGCACACAGGTAGACTCACTCAGAATGGATTCAATGACAGAACAACAACAACAGTGTTTCATTTGCTGCTCGATTTTTTTTGGCTGTAAATGTGCCTTCTCTGTTTGGTTGGTTTCATTGTTGGGGTAGAGGTTAATCATATAAACGAATGAGAATGAACGATTTCTAAAACACCACAGATTCTCACAGTTTATGAAGATATCCTCTATCGAGATTATTCAATTCTTGGCAATATGCTGTGTTGAAATGGCAAAACATGAACAAAAAAACTTGAATCCGACCACATGTTTTCCATCGTTTCGTTCAATTCACATCTGAAGTTTATTCAAAGTTTCCAAAGATCAAAATAGTAAATGTTTGATTTTAGACCAAAATTGGTTTCAGATGCGGCATTATATGAAAAAAAAAATTAGAGATTAACATCACAGTAAAACAATGGAGTTACCTCGAATACAACTTGTTCCTTTTTTCACATGAATTCAACCAAGATTCAATCATCAAACAAATTCAATAATGGAATCGGATAACGTCTCAATGTTCGATCAAATAGTTCGATGTTTAATGTAACTTGATAATCGATTTTATTCAAGACTGAAATACAAGGCGAGACAAAAAACATTTTAAACAAAATGAAGCAATGTTGTTATTGTTTTTTGAAGGATACACAAACACACACACACACACACACAGAGAAAACTCATTCAAACTGAATTTGAATGTGATTTGAAGTAGCGAAGTCGAGGTTTGCCTTCGGTCTTTTTGTGTTCAATAAAAAAAGGCTCATCGCTTGAAGCTCTCATCATTCACAATCATGATGATGAGAATGAACAACAAAACTCAAGCCAAAAACTCGATTGTATCGAAGAAAATAAATCGAAGAGAAAAAAGACTATGTTAGTGTGTTTCGTCGTTGCTAGTCGAACCGATTCAAGCCATTGGCAATCGCCAGCAAGCAGAGAAAAAGAGAGATGTCTCTCGTTGTAATAATAATTTGGACATACGAAAGAGAGAGAAGCGTTTGTATGGAGTGAGCGTTAGCCGCCGCCAACAACAATCAAAAAAACATGATACGGAAAATCTTCAACAAGTGGTTGCTGGCGAAATCTCTTAGCCCAATGTTTTTTTGAAAGGTTCGTTTCGAATGTTCCAGAATACCAAACAAATTATCTCAAATACAGAAATCTTTTACAATAGGGAAACAATGAAGGAATTTTCGAGAAGAATATTAAGAAAGAGAACTAAATCTCTCTCAACAACGCTATCTATTGATTGAAAATTGAATTTTATTTTTAAAATGAAAAAAAAATCAATTTTAAATCGATTTGGTACGCGGTTTTTTTTTCAGACTTCTCACGTCACAACCGAATTTGAACGGTTGAAACTGGCCAATTTAACGCTTTTAACAAAATAAAAATGGCAACAAAGACTTGTGCGTTTTGTTCGTTGACAAACTGACCATTGAACATTGTTTGACAACAATAAAAACCAACCAAGCGTATCATGATGGGTGTTGGCGTTGAAATGATGATTGAAAAATATTGATTCTTAAAAAAAAGCGAGGGCTTCTGAATTGTGAACTGTCATCACTCCAGAGCATTAGAATCATTATCAAGCAAATCTTTTTGCTTAAAAAAATGTCCAATCAGAATGATGATCAAATTTAATGAAGAAAGTTTTTTGATGTCATTGTTATCTAATAATAATTCATTTTTAGTCTCTATGTTAATTTCAATCTCATGACGCAATTGGCTAAATAAACGAGAAATCTTCCTGAGCATACAATAAATTTCATCGGCTTGAATGGTATCCAAAGCAGCCAATAGTGCGTAAATCCAAAATCCCTGATTCATTCTCAATTGTTGGTGATCATTTTCTTTGATCCATTCGAGATGATAGTTCAATAGACGAATCACATCGCTTTGCGTCAAAAGCGAAATTATCGACAAGCTTGCCAGGTTTGAGGAATGAAGAGATGAGTTTGTTGTTGATTCAACAGATTGTCCAAAACAATACTCTTTCCACCATTTACGAGATCTTCGAACTAAAAATTCCTTTCTATTATTCCTCCGAATCGAGTCAATGTGTTGACGCAACTTGACAAACGACTCGATCAACACTGGTACTAGTTCAATAGGCATCAGAAACTTAGGCAAAGACTTAATAAACTCGTTCTCCTCTAAAGAATCAATCACAATCGATGTGTTTGATTTTGATTTGAAAACTATATTGTTAGCCACTTTGATTTGAGGTTCACGCATAGCTTCTAATTGAACTCGTCTAAGGTATTCGGCACCGCTTGTAGGAGGAATTTTCGGATCATAATTATTGAATCCAGTGGCCACTGGTAATCTTTGAGTTCGGGCCATATCAAATTCCTCGTCATCCTCTTCATCATTTTCATCATCATAAGCATTTATGTTGTTTTTCAAGCATTCCATGGGATATTCATTTGAATTTTTGCCGACAGTACAACCAAAACATTGACCTGTTCATAGAATACGTATTGACCAGAGTATTGACGAATTTCGAAAAAACAAAACAGTTTTGTGATAAAATGAAGCCAATATCAATGTTCTCCTACGTGATCATTTTTTACTCAAAATCATGATTATAAAACCTTTTCAAAAGTCTTCAAATCTTATTAGAAACCTCAAGTCGTCTCGATGTTTCTTGGCGACTCAAGTGTTGTCCTACAAGCAAGGACAAAATGATCCTATGAAGCCTAAAATTCGAGAATATTTTTACTACATTGATCATAATGGAATGGTAAAAATTTTCAAATTTCAAAAATACTTTTTTACAATTTTTTTGTAATTTATAGTTGTTTTTAGACGATTCTCGAATGAAAAATTTCACTTCATGCTTCAAGGAAAAAACGTTTCTTAATTTTTTCTTCAAAAACATCAAACGCAATACGATTGGACGGTATGAAGAAACTTTTCCATACATTTCCTTGTGCGGAATTGAAAGAAATTTTATACGCTGTGATGATGTTCCCATTGTTTTCACTCATTTAGTTCCAAATAATCAAAGTTATAATTTAGTTATTGCCTATTCTGATTTGGTTTATCCTTTTAAACCAGAAACTTTGTACATGGTTCCTGATTCAAATAAAAAAAACGAAAATTTTGAAGAAACTTCAAATTTAACTCACCCTGGACGTATCTACCATGAAGCAGAAGAAAAGTTTTTCGGAATAGGTTTGATACGTTCCACATTGGCTCAAGAAATTGGCGAAAATTTCGTTTTGAATGATCAAAAACAACCGATCATTTTCAAATGGAATCAAAAACAATACAAACTGAACAATCAATTGGCTTCAGTTGTTGATCAAAAACAAAGTTAAAATAAAAGTTTCACTGTTTTATTTGTTTGTATTATTGAAGTAGTCAAGCTTTCCCAGGAATTTTCACGATTCGAAGTTTTGGATGATCGACGCACACCACACACAAATCACTCATTTTTGGTTTCGCTGAATTTGCTGGCGTTTCTATTAGATGAGATGAACTTGAAATTCCTATGCAATGTCCTCCGGCGCTGATCAGAAACCCTTCTGAACTGAGTTGATTGCTATGGATCATGTGTGACAATTTGTTTCGCTTCAGAAAATTCATTACATTCTCATCAGTCCAGTTTTTGTTAGTTAAAACCTGTTTAAAAAATGGTATTGGATCGTTGAAACAAAATCAATCATCTACCTCTTTAGCTATTGGATCGGCCAGAGGATCTTTCAAATTGTTTTCAATTTTGAAAAAGTCTTCCAAACGTACCGATTCATTAGAGGTCGGTATGCCCGTGTTGACGCAAATAACCGATTCATCAATCACTGCTCCTAAAGCCATTTGATCGAATACTCCATTGATCATATCGAATAAGATTTGACCATTCTTCTCTCCATATTTTTGAGTGCATTCTCTTTGAAGGTGTTGGCTGTTCTGACGAATCTCGTTGAAGCCTCGCAACAAGAAAAACTTGTTTGGAGCGATGATTTTCATCGAAAACAAATACAACACACACTCGATTCCCCATTTTCTCAAATTGGCATAATTTCCCAACATGACATAATTACATGACAGAACAGGAATCGTATTCCACAAAACCAATTCCATTTGAATCAAATCTTCAAGACTACCAAGAATATCTCCGATCACATAGACTGGTGAATTGATTTTGATCAATTTGTTTTCGCAATCCAATAAACAACGAACACAATGGCAAAGAAGAGTGGCGTATTCAATAAATGAATTACAATTCTCTTCTGCAGCGAAAAATCCTATATCTTTTTTGGTGCGATTGAAATCTCTGATCATGTCCAAAAAAATATTGCCAATCGAAACAGTTGAAAAAACGTAATCTTGAGAGTACTTGTACATGGTCATTTCTTGCGAATTTTGGTTTTCCTCTTCTCCAACATCAAGTATGTGACGCGGTTCGACACACCGGCCATTGGGATCGAGACGAACACAGTGTGATCCAAATTCGTAGTTTCGTTCACGACAAGCCAAACATAAATTTTTGGTCTCAACTTTTGAGCTAGTAGAAAGAAATGTTTTTGG
Organism: Octodonta nipae; assembly: GCA_034190945.1. NCBI lineage: Eukaryota > Metazoa > Arthropoda > Insecta > Coleoptera > Chrysomelidae > Octodonta > Octodonta nipae. The sequence continues at coordinate 96,256 of JAVLUE010000413.1, read as the reverse complement.
ATGATTTGTTCGGTTTCTATTTCGATTGTCAAAGTTTTGACAAATTTTTCCGATCAACTTGTTTGGTGAGCGAAAAACTTTATCTATGTTCAAAACGTTCTTCGAAACTAAATGACTGAAATCACTGAAGTTGATAGGTTTGTTAGCCGTTTCTGCTTTTAATTTGGCCGCTGATATACCAACATCGTTGGCCAAAAACGCCATTTCTTCTTCATTGAGCAGAGTATCTTGATCGTTGTCATAGTAACGAAAAATAAATTTTAAACGAGCTTCATTGTTCGGGCAGCCGGGCTCCATCGAGACAATGCCTAAAATAAATTCGTGAAAATTCAGATAATTCTTTTTGATAAAATCGAAAGCCTTGAAGCAACGAGTAGAAAATTCGATATTTTCGAAAGTTTTTCCATATTCACTGGTGTAATAATAGAATGAAGCGTAGGTCATATAGAATGATGGGAAACAATGCTCTAAAAAATCGCAGTAGACTTTCTCCATGTCTTTCATTTCAATCTTTAGTTCCATGAACATTCTTTCTTCAGGATTTTTCGGTGAATTATTTTTTGGCATATAAAAAAACGCTTGCTCCAAACTATATTCCGTAATCTCTGGTGGTATACTTTTATTTCCGACTAATACGGAAGCCGAAAGCGTCACCTCTGGGCCCCAAAGATTGGCTACATTACTGCAGAGAGCATCTTCCAGGTCTATCCATTTGAGTCGTTTAGCACGTTGACAGCAGCTGAAATTCAATTGGCTAGAGCCCAAAATAACCAACTGAACAAGACGATTGATGAATTTATGGCTCATCGGTAATTGAACACGTAAAATGTTTAAGCATAATATTTCTTTGGTCGGAACTGGAGCCGATAGTCGAGCATCTAGCTCAGAATCTTCTCTGGCAAATATCACTGATATTCCTTCCAAAGTGGTGTCCGACCATGTTTTGTTCGATTGTGAAGCGATAAATGGCAACCAAACCGCTTGTGAGCGTTCATTAATGCTCAACGCAACTCGATTGTGTTTCTCGCAGAAAAATAACAACGCAATACAATTGTAAAGATATTCATCAGTTGGCGCACCGAGTTCTGGTTCAAGCTTCGAATTACTATACTCAACCACTTGTGGCAATTGGCTGACATCGATGGTTGGCAATTTTATCCCTGAACTGTATCCAATGCTTTCCAATGATAACTCCGAATCACCTAGAAAAGGGTCTGTAGTAGCCATTATTTTGATGTAATGGAAAAGTTTTTTTTGAAACACAATTTAGCCATAATCGGGTCCAGGGTTTTTATAGTGAAATGAAAATTGTTTTTCAAAAATCGAATATCGAAATTTTCTAAAAATTTCTTTTTCTGTGATTTCAGTTTCAATTTTCGTAAAACTTTTTTTCTTTTTAAAATTGAACAAAACAAAAAATATTAATTTACAGTTAGAAAAACTTTGAATTTTTAATTTTACCTTTATAAAAATTAAAAGTTTCAATGCAAAAAACTTGAAACTCAGGGAAAAAAAGAATAAAGTTTTTGCCTAAGTTTTGTACTTCAGTCTTGTTGATGAAAAATTAATTCTTGAATTTATCGTTTTTGCGAAGAAAAAGTTTTTCAAAAAATTTTTCAGGTTAAATTTCATGAATTCGTTTCATATTAAATCAGTTTTTTTTTGAAAACTTCCGACTAAACTCGTCGAAACTTTTTTTGAACAGAATACAAATGAAAGAAAGAGTTCTTTCTTGAAATGAATTTCAAATTCAGTTATCTATTGAGTGTTAAAAGAAGAACAACAAGACTCAATTTCAAGAAATAAAAAGTGATAACAATGAAACCGAATGAATTTTTGAAAATTGTAGGGAAACAGATTTGGTGGGAATTAAACCCATGGAAACCATTTCGGCATTTCCAATCTATACATCAAACTCTTTCAGAAAAATCTTCAAGCACCCAGAAATGGGCCATCATAATGGTGTGTTTTGAAGCCATACAAATCTTGAGATTATTGTATCTTTCTTATGATAATGACAATTGGTCCTCAAGGCAACGTGTTCTTTGGCTTGATTTGATTTATTTGACTAGTTTTGATTCTCAAATATTTAATATTTTAGTATCATTGTTGATATTGATGTTGATTCGTTTCATTTTTGACTTATATCTCACGAAATATGGAAGAATTGTTGGAATAATCAAGGCCACAGTTATCGACTTGAATCCTCATTACTTAATATTCGCAAACGAAGCGGAAAAAAAAATTCAAGGACCAAATGTTTGCTCTGAAATTCGTAAAACAGCTATGCTTGCATGGCTTATATTTGAATTGTTTACAACTATAACTGCCGGTTTGTAAAACTAGACTAATTCATTTTTTAAAAAAACTTTTCGAAATTTCTTTTCAAGATTTTTACGTTTGTGGGATTCAAATAATTGTTCATTATCAAATCTACAAAAATTGGTCAAATTATTTCTTTGAAGATTTTGACTTTTGGAATTTGTTGAAAACCGCTTTTCGAATTGGTTTGATTGAAGTGAACGGATTGATGTTTTGTGGTACTTTTTTGATAGCCAGTCACCTAATGTTCATGATTATCCTATATTTTATCATTCACACTCGAATATTTTTTACACGCTTCCAGCAAAACAATTCTTTGATTTGGAAAAATAATTCAAGTTTAGAAATATTGAGTCGTTTTGTTGAAAAACAAACCATCATATTGTTGGACTTGTTTGAATTCAACAAAACAGGATCCAATACCTTTTTGGCATTCTTATTGACCAATATTCCTTCAAATTTGATCATTGTTTGCAAGTTTTTCTTCACCTATGATAATTTCACTTTTAAAACAATCAAAATTTCATCGAGCACAGTTTTGATTGGTATAATTCTCGAACAAATAGTCGGATTTTTTCTGGTTCATTGGGTTTCTTCTCACTACACCAAATTGGCACATCGACCAGCAAAACGATTATTACACCTAAATGCCCATCATCGTTTTCGACCAATACAAGAACATTGGAAACTGGCCACCATGATTGAGAAATTGCATAACAAGAAGAAACGTTACGGCTTACATTACGGTTTTTTAGGATTAATTACCAAATTCGCTATGGTTAAGGTAAATAAAATCTTTCGAAAGTTTTTGGATTAGAAAAAGAATTATCTTCTCGAAGTTTTACTTGAAAAATCATTTTCATTTTTTGTTTTTTTCAACAGTATTTGTTGGTTTATTTTGAGCTTTTGATGAATTTTTACACTATGACATCCAAACTTGAAAAAAAGCTGTAAAGCTTTACTTATTGAGAAAAATTCAAAGAATTTGCTGATTGGAAAAATAATCGATAGATAGTTTCAAAATAAACATAGGTACTATAATTACTATGATAATCGAGTTTGTAATCGGGCAGAATTACGGTTACTTCATTTCAATGTTCATTATCGTTTACCATCATTATAATATGCATTAAAATATTTAAAAGTTTCAAGAGAAACGTTGAATGGTTTGAATAATGGTCATTTAGGATCGATTAAAACGATTCTCTATTTTTGAAATACTTATTTTTATTTTCTGAATTGATTGATTCATTTATATTAGTTCATTTTTTCTTTGACAGTATTCTTAGTTCTATTCTTGGATTTTCTGTTAATACTTGACATTTAATTTTTATTTGTTTCACTAAATGCTCTGAAAATTAAACTAAAATTTAAAACATTCAATTTAAATTTGAACTAAGGAGAAAACAGAAACTCACTTACCATAAAAAAAACGTCATTTTCAAAAATTTCCAACAATGACAGTTTGAATAATTGTTCAAAATATTCTTGATTTTTTAAAGTTTTTTTTTTCAATTAATTTTCTGTCGAATTATTTTTCCCATTTATTAGATTTCTACCTAAAAACAAAAAAAAACAATTAAATTTTTTTCAGGAAATTTTGTTCCAAAGCATTTCGCATAATCGAAATTTTACGAATTTAATTGAATTAGTTTCACAAAATAAATTTCGGAAAAAAATAAAACATTTTGAAAAAGATAGAGGCCAACGATGGAACTGAAAGAATTTTTGAGAATTTTTTGGAAACGAGTCTTGTACGAATTTAACATGTCGAAACCGTTCCGGCATTTTGAATCTCAACACCAAAAAATTTTACAAAACTCTTCAAGCAACCGACGATGGGCAATTATGATGATGAAATTTCAAACAATGCAAATTTTGAGATTATTGTATCTATCGTATGATAATGAAAATTGGTCTCCAATGCAACGTGTTCTCTGGCTTGATTTGGCTTATTTAACTGGTTTTAATTCTCAAATATTTAATATTTTAATATCATTGTTGATATTGATGTCGATTCATATTATTTTCTGTGTACACGTTATAAAATATGAAAGAATTGGTGAAATAATCAAGGTTACGGTTTTAGATTTGAATCCACGTTATTTGATATTTGCAAATGATGCAGAAAAAAAAATTCAAGGACCACATGTTTGTGCTGAAATTCGTAAAATAGTTGTTTCTGCATGGTTTATAGTCGAATCGTTTATAACGTTTTTTCTTGGTTCGTATAACTGGTCTTATTTAATTTCAAAGAATTTTCAATTTTTTAAAATATTTTTCTAAGATGGTTACGTTTGTGGAATTCAAGTGGTTGTTCACTATCAAATCTACAAAAATTGGTCAAATTATTTCTTTGAAGATTTTAAAGTCTGGAGTTTGTTGAAAACCATTTATCGCGTTGGTTTCATTGAACTGAATGGATTGATATTTAGTGGCACTTTTTTGATGATTAGTCATATATTGTTAACGGCTGTCATATATTTCATAATTCATACTCAAATATTTTTCACGCGTTTCAAACAAATTGATTCGTTAATCCGGAAAAAACCGTTTGCTTTGAAAATATTCAATAAATTCATTGAAAAACAAACTAGCGTATTGTTGGACTTGTTTGAACTTAACAAACAAGAATCCAATGTATTTTTGGCCTTCTTATTGACCAACATTCCTTCAAATTTAATAATTGTTTGCAAATTTTTCTTCACTTATGATCAAATAACTTTTCGAAGAATCCAAGTTTCATCGAGTATAGTTTTGATTGGTCTCATCATTGAACAAATAGCTGGATTTGTTTTGGTTCACTGGGTTTCCTCTAAATACACCAAATTGGCGCATAGACCAGCAAAACAATTATTACATCTCAATGTTCATTATCGTTTTCGACCAATACAGAAACATTGGAAATTGGCCGCCATGGTTGAAAAATTGCATAACAAAAAGAAACGTTATGGCTTGCATTACGGTTTTTTAGGATTAGTTACCAAATTCTCTATGGTAAAGGTAACTAAGAAAAAAATATTTTGAAAGTTTTTGAATTAGAAAACAAATAATTAATTTTTTAAATTTTACCTGAAATTTTATTCTTATTGATTAATTTTTTTTTTTAAAGTTCTTGTTGGTTTATCTTGAACTTTTGATATCTTTCTATAATATGACATCCAAACTTAAGAAAAAGCTGTAAAATTCTGCTAATCTAAAAAAAAATTGAAAGAATTGATTTGCTGACATACATTCATTGGAAAAAAAATCGATAGATATTTGTGAATAAACATAGATGAAAAAAAATGATCACTTATAAAATAAATAAAAGTAAAACAATATGCATTTTGCAATTTTGAATTCAAATGTTTACTTAAACATGCTAATTGAAATTTAAAAAGAAAAGTTTTGCTAAACAAAATTTAGAATTTAGTTATTTCATAACTGATTGTCGAGATCAAAAGACTATTTTGAAAAATGAAATCGAAGAAGTTTTTGAAAATTATATGGAAACGAATTTTGTACGAAATGAATCCATTGAAACCTTTTCGACAATTCGAGTCACTGCATCTAGGTTTAATGGAAAATTATGCTAGCAATCGACGTTGGGTAATGATAGCAATAGAATTTCAAGCGATTCAAATCTTGAGATTATTGTATCTATCTTATGACAATGATAACTGGTCCCCAATGCAACGTGTTCTCTGGTTTGATGTGATTTATTTGATTGGTTTCAACTCTCACATATTCAATTTTGCAATATCATTGCTGTTTTTGTCGTCGATTTACTTTATTTCAAGCCTCTATATGATTAAATATTTTAAGCTTGTTGAAATAATTAAAACTACAGCTTTTGATTTGAATCCACGCTATTTGATTTATTCAAACAAAACACAAAAGCGAATTTTGGGACGAAAAGTTTGTGCTGAAATTCGTAACAAAATTAGGTTCGCATGGTTCACTTTGGTGTCGGTTATTACTTTTTTACTAGGTTTACTAGGTCCATAATCTTGTTTCAAAAAAAAATTAATTTATATTTTTCTTCAAGACTGTCACGTTTTAGGAATTCAATTGATTATTCTTTATCAAATCTATAAGCATTGGCCAGAATATTTCTTCGAGAATTGGAGAATTTGGAGCTTGTTGAAAACCATTTATCGAATTGGCTTTATTCAACTAAATGGATTGATGTTTTGCTGTGCTTACATGATCATCAGTCATGCTTTATTCCTGATGATGATGTATTTTTTCATTCATACTCAAATATTCTTTACTCGTTTTCGACAAGTCGATTCATTGATACGAAAACCTCACTTGAACTCTGAAATATTCAATCAGTTTATCAAAAAACAAACTAAAATTTTGTTGGATTTTTTTGAATTTAAAAACAGTGTATCAAAAACATTTTTTGCATTTTTGTTAACCAACATTCCTTTGAATTTGATCACAGTTTGCAAATTCTTCCTTGCCAATAATCATTTTACTTTACAATCGATGAAATTTTCCTCAAGTTTTTCTTTCTTCTCCATCATTTTAGAACAAATAATAGGATTTTTTCTAATTCATTGGATTTGTTCTCAATACACTGAGCTGGCTCATCGACCAGCAAAACGGTTACTCCATCTCAATGTTTATTATCGTTACCGGCCATTACAAAAACATTGGAAAATGACCAGAATGATTGAGATGCTGCATGATAAAAGACAACGTTATGGTTTACATTACGGATTTTTGGGATTAATAACCAAATTTGCTATGATTAAGGTGATTATTTTGTTTTTTTTTACTCAATTTTTCAAATTGTTTTTTTTCTCTACAGTATCTTTTACTTTATATTGAGCTTCTGATCTTTTCCTTCAATATGGTAACGAATCTTAAAGAAAACTTGTGAATTTCTTATCTCATTGAATGAAGTTATGAAATGAAATTATTGAACAAAAAAAAACTAAAATTAAAAAAAAATTCATTGAATTTTGTTTACCAAGAAAAAAGTTCCAAAAATTTTTTATATCAATAATTTGAAAAAGGTTCATAATATTCTTGATTCGAAAAATGAATGATTTCAAAACTTGAATTTGAAGGTGATTGTTTGAATAAATTTTGTTGAAAATTTTTTTTTTCTCTAAAACTCAATTCAAACAAGTTTTTAAAATTTATTTTTCAAATTAAAACTATGATTAGAATTAAATTTCGACCCGAATTGAACCAAATTCTAGAAATATTCATGAAAATTTAATATTTAGAGTTTGTTTGTAAAAACTTCCGCTTAATGAAAAGTTTTCCAAATTAATTGAAATAAATTTTCGTTTCAAAAAATATATTTTGAATTCACTTATCAATTGGTTGTTAAAAAAAGAACAACGTTTTAAAAAGATTGAAACAATGGAACTCAATGAATTTTTGAAAATTGTTTGGAAACGAATTTTGTACGAGTTAAACCCGTGGAAACCTTTTTGGCGATTCGAATTGTTGCATTTAAGTTTAATGGAAAATCATGAAAAAAATTGGCGATGGGCAATAATGATGATAATATTTCAAACGATACAAATCTTGAGATTATTATATCTATCTTATAATAGTGATGATTGGTCTTCAATGCAACGTGTTCTCTGGCTTGATTTGGCTTATTTAACTGGTTTCAATTCTCAAATATTCAATATTTTATTATCATTGTTGATATTGATGTCGATTCATTTTATTCTTAGCATCTATTCTATAAAATATGAAAGAATTAGTGAAATAATCAAGGTTACGGTTTTAGATTTGAATCCACATTATTTGATATTTGCAAACAAGGCAGAAAAAAAAATTCAAGGACCAATTGTGTGCGCTGAAATTCGGAAAACAAATATGTTCACATGGTTTATATTTGAATTATTTACAACTTTAACTGCCGGTTTGTAAAACTATAGTTAAGTCTATAGACTAATTCATTTGTAATGAAAAATTTTTGAAATTTTTTTTCAAGATGGCTACATTTGTGGAATTCAAGTGATTGTTCACTATCAAATCTATAAAAATTGGTCAAATTATTTCTTCGAAAATTTTAATATTTGGAATTTGTTGAAAACCATTTATCGCATTAGTTTCATTGAACTGAATGGATTGATGTTTTGTGGCACTTATTTGATAGTCAGTCACACATTGTTTATATTGTTTTTATATTTTATCATTCATACTCGAATTTTTTTTACGCGTTTTCGACAAATCAATTCGTTGATTCAAAAAAATTACTTTAACTTGAAAATGTTAAAGCAATTTATCGAAGAGCAAACTAGAATATTGGTGGATTTGTTTGAATTCAACTCTGAGGTATCCAATTTATTTATGGCATTCTTATTGACCAACATTCCTTTGAGTTTGATCATTGTTTGCAAGTTTTTCTTCAACTATGATCAATTAACTTTTCAAAAAATCCAAATTTCATCGAGTTTAGTTTTGACTTGTATCATCATTGAACAAATTGTCGGATTTGTTTTGGTTCATTGGGTTTTTTCTCAATACACCAAATTGGCACACCGACCAGCAAAACGATTACTTTATTTAAATGTTCATTATCGATTTGGACCAATACAAAAACATTGGAAAATGGCACAAATGATCGAAATGCTGCATAACACGAAACGTTATGGTTTATATTACGGGTTTTTAGGATTGATTACCAAACTCTCTATGATTAAGGTAAATTTTCTTCAAAAAATTAAAAACTTGACTTAAATTGAAAAATATTTACGTAACGTTTTAAAAATTCTAAATTTTATTTGCAGTACTTATTGGTTTATCTTGAACTTTTTATGATTTCTTACTATCTGTTTCCAAAACTTGAATCAAATTGATCTAAAAATTAAATGGTCAACAAAGCCATTAAATAAAAACCTTTATTATCTCCAACCAATAGATAACAATGATCGATCTTTGTTTTCAAACATTTTCCTAGTTTTATTATTAAAAAAACGCTATCTGTTTGAATTGGATAATTGAGAAGAGTTTTGTAAATGATCACCAATATTGCACTTAGTAGAAGTTTTTCCAAAAAAAATAATAAATTAAAAATAAATAATCTTTCGAGAGAAAAAATAATCACTTCACAAAAAATAACAAACTTGTTTATTTTTCGATTCATTAATTTGAAAGTTTCCATTACAAAAAAAAACGCGAATGCTTTGTTTACACTAAGAAGGTTTTCATTTACCAAAGTCACAGTCTAGAAACCCGGTGTTATACGGAAAATGAATTTTGGAAAAAAATTCAAAAAACTCTCTGTATTTGACTTGCAAAAAAAAAAACAAATACCAATTTAAAATGTTTGAAATATTTATTATTTTTCAAAATAATCAATTGAAATATCAAACTTAGTAGAAATGTAAAATTAAAACTGAGAAAATGAAATTTCTATGGGAAAAATTTTCAATTCAGTTGTCTATCGATTACAAAATGAACACACTTCAAAATTTTTTTGAAATATTTCAAAAAAAAATGGATGAATGTTTTAAAACTTTATCTAAAAGAGTTTTGTTCGAATTGAATCCATGCAAGCCGTTCAATAATTTTGAGTCTTTAAAGAAAAGTTTACTAGAATATTCTCCAAGCAATCGGAAATGGATTAAAATAACCATGGTGTTTCAAGCGATACAAATTTTGAGACTATTTTACCTGTCCTATGACAATGATAGCTGGTCCCCAATGCAACGTGTTCTTTGGCTTGATTTGTTCTATTTAGCTGGTTTCAACTCTCCAATCTTTAATAGTTTAATATCATTGTTGTTATTGATGTCGATTCAATTTATTTATTGTATTTATTTTGTAAAACATGTTAAAATGAAAAAAATAGATCAGACCACACTTTTTGATTTGAATCCACGTTATTTGATTTATTCCAATCAAATGAAGAAAAAGTTACATGGACGAAAAGTTTGCATTAAAATTCGTAAAACTGTTCTTTTCGCTTGGTTTATAATAGAATCGTTGGCTACTTTTTTACTCGGTTTGTATTATAGTAACACGGCATGTTTTTATATTCTTGTTTTAAGAAGCATATTTTTTGGCAATTCAGACAACTGTCATCTATCAAATTTACGAGCATTGGTCAGAATATTTTTTTGAAAATTGGAATGTCTGGAGCTTGTTAAAAACCGTTTATCGAATCGGTTTCATTGAACTGAATGGAATGATGTTTTGCTGTGTTTACATGATCATCAATCGTGTCTTGATTATAACTTTGTTATCTTTCATCATTCATAGTAAAATATTTTTCACTCGTTTCAGGCAAATTGATTTTTTGATCAGAGACAATCGTTTGAATTTGAAAATATTCGATCAATTCATCAAACAGCAAATTAGAATTTTACTGGATTTATTTGAATATAACAATATTATATCGAAATCATTTTTTGCCTTTTTGTTGACCAATATTCCTTTGAATCTAGTCATTGTTTGCAAATTTTTTTTATACGATAATCAAGTTATTTTTCGATCAAGTTATTTTACTATCAGTATCATCACTGAACAAGTAATTGGGTTTTTCTTAATTCATGGGCTTTGTTCCCAGTTCACCGAGCTGGCTCATCGGCCTGCATCACGGTTACTTCATCTCAATGTTCATTATCGCTTTCGGCAATTACAAAAACATTGGAAAATGACCAAAATGATTGAGATGCTGCATGATAAGAGAAAACGTTATGGTTTACATTACGGATTTTTGGGATTGATCACCAAATTCGCCATGATCAAGGTAACAGTGAAAGATTGACTGATTATGCTTGAGCATAATGTTGATATTTTTTTTCAGCGTTAATTAAATTTTTGAAAGTTTTATTAGCATTAATTCTCATTTTTTACAGTATTTTTTGGTTTACTTAGAACTCATGATTACTTCTTATAATATATCATCAAAACTTGAAAAAAGTTTGTAAACAAAATAAAATTTGAATCGAAATTTTCGAGTAGAATTTTAATTTATTTTTCGATAAAAAAATAACTTAAAAGTTTTGAAAACTGTTAAGTACTGTTGTAATATCGTAATTGTGCTGTGCAAAAAAACGTCAAGTGTTGAAAAAATCTAAATTGATAAACTTAAAAGGTCGTAGTTCTCCAGTTTTTGAAGAATACAATTGCTTTAACCTTGTCCAAAATAGTTATTTAATGTATCAGAACAAACAAGTTGTCATTTTCACAAAAAAAAATTTAAACATTTAAATTCTAGATGAAAGGGCTATTGCTTTGTTTACACTAAGAAGGTTACACTTACAAAAGTCAAAATTCCCAAAACATGGTACAATGCGGATAATGATTTTAGTGCGAAGGAATATTCAAGAAACTTTCGGTGTTGTGAAATTTGAAAAAAAAATCAATTTTAAAGTTAAAATCAAGCTATTGGTGAGTAAACAAATTTTAATCATTTTTTCTCAGAAAAAAACAAACAAGAAATTCTTGTTCTTTTCTTTTTCTTTTTTTTTGAATTATCAATTTGAATGTCAAACCTAAAAGAAAGGTGAAATTGATGAAGCTGGTTTGAGTTCAACAAAAAAAAGTATTTTTGACTTAGTAATCTATTGACTTGAAGAAAAATGAAAGCCACACCAATCATTTTCGGGAGAAACTAAAAATGAAACCAAATGAATGTTTGAAGATCGTATTGAGAAGAATTTTGTACGAACTCAATCCGTTCAAACCGTTTGGTAATTTCCAATGTTTGAAAAAAAGTTTGCTACAATGTTCTCCAAGCAATCGGAAATGGATAAAAATAGCCATAGGGTTCCAAACAACACAAATTTTGAGACTACTGTATCTAGCTTGCGATTATGTGGATTGGTTCCCAATCCAACGTGTTCTTTGGCTTGATTTTTTCTATTTAGCTGGTTTCAACTCTCAAATTTTTGATAAATTATTATCATTGTTGTTGATGATGTCAATTCAATTTATTTATAGTATTTATTTTGTAAAGCATACTCAAATTGCTGAAATAGATCAAACCACAGTTTTTGATTTGAATCCACGTTATCTGATTTACTCAAACAAGATGGAGAAAAAACTACATGGGCAAAAAGATTGTCTGAAAATTCGTAAAACAATTGGTTTCGCTTGGTTCGCAATAGAATTGTTGGCCAGTTTTTTTCTCGGTTTGTATCATGTCATATAACAAGTTTTTATTTATATTTTTAAAGTGGCATATTTCTTCGGACTTCAAATAACTGTTCACTATCAAATCTATAAGCATTGGTCGGAATATTTTTTTGAAAATTGGAAATTCTGGAGTTTGTTGAAAACTTTTTATCGAATTGGTTTTATTGAACTGAATGGATTGATGTTTTGCTGTGTTTACATAATCATAAATCGTATCTTGATCATAATATTCCTATATTTCGTCATTCATACTCGAATATTTTTCACTCGCTTCAGACAAATCGATTCGTTAATCAAGCAAAATCGTTTCAATTTAAAAATATTTAATCATTTTATCAAACACAAAACTAGAATTTTGCTAGATTTATTTGAATATAACAATATTATTTCCAAATCATTTTTAGCCTTTTTGTTGACCAACATTCCTTTGAATTTGTTTATTATTTGCAAGTTTTTTTTGTCTAATGATCAATTTATTATTCAATCAAGTATTTTTGCGATCGGTATTATCATTGAACAAATAATTGGATTTGTTCTGGTTCATTGTGTTTGCTCCCAGTACACCAAGTTGGCTCATCGACCAGCAAAGCGACTACTGCATCTCAATCTTTATTATCGTTTTCGACCAATACAAAAACATTGGAAAATGGCAAAAATGATTGAAATGCTGCATAACAATAAGAAACCTTATGGTTTACATTACGGTTTTTTGGGATTGATTACTAAATTCGCTATGATTAAGGTGAATATTTTATTTTAAAAATTGCTAAATTTGTGTGAATTTCAAATTTTATTTTTCAAATTATCACTTGAAAAGTTATTTTCATTAATTCTCATTCTTTTTTACAGTATTTATTGGTTTATGTTGAACTTTTAATTGCTTCTCATAATATGGCATCAAAGCTTGAAAAAAGTTTGTAATTATTCACCAATAACGAAGCTATGATCCTGAAAGGGCAGTTAAGCTTGATTGATTGATTGAATTATTTAACAATCAAATTTTAAAACAAAATTTCAAAAAAATGAGTTACAAAATTGATTAAAACACTTGAAAAACAGTTTTATTTGGTTTTCATGAAATATTTATTGTTTTTTTTCAGTTTTGACAAATTTTTAAAACTCAAGTTTTGTTTTTTTTTCAAAATTTTAAAACAAATGAACATTTTAAATAATGGATTATAAATCTGAAATTTGAGCTGTCAATTATAAAAAATTATTCGTATTACTAATTAATAATAATTTTACTGCAAAATTTATTTTAATAATTGTTCGATTTGTAATCTGTTTAAATTTTTGGATTTTTGAGAAATTGATCTGAATAATTTCACTAATCTTTTGAAGACAATGTGTTATTGGTTAAAAATGGGCGTTTTATTAAAATTCGGTATTTCGGCATTAAAAACTTTCATTTGAAAAAAGTTTTTTTTCTAGAAAATAACTGATTCTTTTCTTATAAATTTGTTTATTTCAGATTTTTTTTAAACTCATAAAACCATCCAGATGATGAAGAACTTGAATTTGTATTTTTTTAATCATTTTATTATAGTTTCAACATTCAAAAATTTAATCATTTTGAAGTTTCAATGTCATTTTATAAGAGAAAATCAGAAGTTTGATGTAAATCACGAGATACTTTAAAAAAATTCTTTTACTAATATTTTTTAAAAAAGAAACTTACTTTAGCCATAGCTAGTTTAGTGATCAGTCCGAGATGACCATAATACAAGCCATAACGTTTCTTATCATGCAGCATTTCGATCATCGTGATCATTTTCCAATGTTTCTGTATCGAACGGAATTGATAACAAGCATTGAGATGGAGTAATTGAGGTGCTGGTCGATGAGCCAGCTTGGTGTATTGAGAGCAAACTGAATGAACTAAAACTAATCCGATTATTTGTTCCAGAATGATGCCTATTAAAAGTGAACCTGTTAAAAGTTCGAGTGATCGAATGAAAATTGGATTATCAATAAAAAAAAAAGACAAACAATCAACAAATTCAATGGAATATTCATCAAAAAAAATATCAGAATTGAGCTCGCTGAACAATTTTTGAATATCAATAAATCCAACAGTATTCTAGTTTGCTGTTTGATGAACAGAGCCACAATTCTTGAAGTGATTTGATTATCTCTCAACAATGAATCAATCTGCTTGAAACGAACAAAAAATATCCGAGTATTCATGATGAAATACATAAACATCGTGAACATGACATGACTGATGATCATGTAAAGACCACACAACATTAATCCATTTACTTCTATCAAACTGATTTGATAAACAGTTTTCAACAAGCTCCAAACTTTCCAATCATCGAAGAAATATCTTGACCAATGCTTGTAGATTTGAAAGTGAACCATCAATTGAATTCCAAAAAAAATTAAATCTTTGAGAAAATAGAATAAAAAATTTTCTGATTTCTATGATTCAAATAATCGAACAAACCAAGAAATAATGTATTCAACAATCCCAATCTTAGCCATGCAAATCTGACTGTTTCGCGTATTTCAACACAAACGTTCTGTCCTTTAGCTTGCTTTTCCTTGTGGTTTGCAAATACCAAATAATGTGGATTCAAATCAAAAACTATTGTTTGGTGTAGTTCGGCCAGGCGAATAAATTTTTGAATATAAATGTTAAAAACAAAATAGATTGACATAAAACAGAAAAATGAGAAAAATAAATTAAATTGAGGATTGGAACCAGCCAAATATATCACATCTAGCCAAACAACACGATGCTTTGATGACCAATCAAAGGATAAAAACAAAAGTCTTAAGCCTTGAATCATTAGAAATCCTATCATCATTTGCGAAAATAATACTTGATGATTGTTCGAAAAATTTCCTAAAAAAAATTGATGTGAACATTCCATATTCTTGAACGGTTTCATTGGGTTGAGTTCGTATAAAACTCGCCTCGATACAATTTTCCGAAATTCAATCAATTTCATAATGTTGAATCTCTCTGTCTGTTGTTTTCAAATTGAAAATGAATTAATTTGAAATTCTAAAACTTGACAAATTTTTATGTTTTTCTTTTCCGATTTGTTCATTTCCTTTGGTTATTGATTTTAAGAATAAAAAAGACTGGACTAGTTCTTTGTAAACTGTTCCCAAAACTACGGAATGTTTGTTTGTGTTTTATGAAATGTTTCAACTGATAAATAAATAAATTCTTGATTAATTTTTTTCAATAAGTAAATACCCAGGAAATTTTTCATTTAATTTTTTGATCAACAAAAAAAAATTTGAATATGAAGTCATATTTATTCAATTCCGTTTCAGCGCCATTCCAATGTTAACATTTTTTATAGAATTATTTGAGTTTGAAATAAAAATTATTCTATTTTCCGATTTAATCCGGGCCAAACTTAAAACTAGAAATGTGTGCGTTTTGTGAAGTGGGTAAATTTTTATTTCACAAGAAGTTTCTTGAGTATTTTACTTTGAAATCAAAAAATAATTAAATATGTTGAAGTTTTGATGTCATCTTGTAAGAAATCATCAGCAATTTGATATAAATCACTAGATACTATAGAAAATAAAATTAATCTTGAATCATCTCATGGAGAGTTTAAACTTACTTTGGCCATAGCTAGTTTAGTGATCAATCCTAGACAGCCATAGTTTAAGCCATACCGTTTTTTCTTGTCATGCAGCATTTCGATCATCGTGATCATTTTCCAATGTTTTTGTATCGAACAGAATCTAAAACAAGCATTGAGATGAATTAATTGAGAAGCTGGTCGGTGAGCCAGATTGGTGTATTGGGAGCAAATCCAATGGACTAAAACTAATCCAATTACTTGTTCGAGAATGATGCTGATAAGAGTTATAGCCAATAAATGGTCAAGTGATTGAAAAGAAATCGGTTTACTGATGAAAAAAAATTGACAAACAATGATCAAGTTTATTGGAATGTTGATCAACAAAAACAGCAGAAATGCTTTTCCTGTTATACTGTTGTATTCTAGCAAGTTTAGCAGTATTCTAATTTGCTCTTTGATAAACTGATTGAATATTCTCAAATTTAAACGGTTATTTCGAATCAACAAATCGATTTGTTTGAAACGAGTGAAAAATACTTCGGTATTTATGATGAAATGCAAAATCATCATGAACAAGATATGACTGACGATCATGTAAAGACCACAAAACATTAATCCATTCACTTCGATCAAAGCAATTCGATAGATAGTATTGAACAAGCTCCAAACATTCCAATCTTTGAAGAAATATCTTGACCAATGCTTGTAAATTTGATAGTAAACAATGATTTGAACGCCAAAAACAAAAATATCTTTGAAGTAAAAAATAAAAGATTGATTGAAGATATAATTTTCATAACACTATAGTTGCTTATAACAAACCAAGAAATAGAGTAACCAACAATTCAATTGTTAGCCATGCAAACTCAATAGTTCTACGAATTTTAGCACAAACTTTTTTTCCTTCAAGTGTTTTTTCCATTCTGCTTGCATAGATCAGGTAGCGTGGATTCAAATCAAATACAGTGATCCGGTTTATTTTTGGAATCGTTGGACGTTTTTTGACATATATATCCGAAACAAAATGAATAAACACCAATGCGAATAATGATACCAGGAAGTTGTAAATCTGAAAATTGAAGCCAGTCAAATAAATCAAATCAAACCAAAGAACACGCTGCATTGGTAACCAATTATCACTATCGTAGGATATAAATAATAGTCTAAAGAATTGTAACGTGAGAAATCCTATCACCAATCGGATCCAGAGCTGATTGTTATCATAGTTTTCTGAAATGTTTCTGTATAAAAATTCAAAGTGTTGAAATGGTTTAAAAGGCTTGAACTCGTTCAAAACTCGTTTTTCAAAAATTTTCAAAAGTTTAATCGTTTTCATTGTTTGTTTCTTTTTTCTCATAAAACTCCCATTCAAATGATTCAATTCATTTTGAATTATTTCTTTATTTATATCATCTGAAGTCTAAGTTTACTATGAACAATTCTTTTGAAAAATTCCGTTGAAAATTTTCTCTAGCTCGACGGAACTGAGAGGAATTTTATAGAAGTACCCCTCTCACCTGATAAAAATTTTGAAAAAAAACTGTCAAAATTATTCAAAAAACTTGTTATCGATTAAAGAGAAAATTTTTGTTTTTCAAGTTTCAACCAAATATAAATAAAATTGATTGTTTTTTAATATTATTCGGTGAAAAACAATTTGTTTTCTTCTTATTGATTCATTCAAACAAAAAAAAAAAAACTGACAGAAGCAATTTTTGATAAAATTTTTCCCTAAAATTTTGAACGGAATCTTCATTTATTAACTAAATTAATTGGAAAATGAAATGAAAGAAAAATTTTCAAATGTATTGAAGTTTTGATGTCAACTTGTAAGAAATGATTAACAATTTCATATTACTGTAGAAAATGAGAAAATAATCAATTAAAAAAAATCGTTTCATGACTTACTTTGGTCATTAGTTTACTAGTTTAATGTTTTTTGATTATTAATATTTAAATATATATGTCTGAATTTGTTGATTAGTTGTAGCATTTTTAATAGTAAGGTTAATGTTTTTAATAAAATTATTAATAATTTAAATATATAATATAATAATAATATTGTTAATAATAATTTTTTAATAGTTTAATGGCTAGTTTAGTAATTCAACCTCACTTATCTCTCGTAAACATTCTTTACAACCTATATGAAAATAGAAAAATGCTTCTTTTTTGTTTCCGTCATGAATCTCACCGGCAGTCATTTGAGAATAAAACAGTAGTCTTTTATACAAAAAATCGTAATTTGAACGAGAATTTAACAATAATGTATCTGTGCTCGAGCACATGCGGGTCAACTTTACTGGACTTTGGGCTTCATATCCTTCTGCCTCCTGTCGAGAGCATGCAAACCTATGAAGAGCGGACCCAGTCCTCTTAAATCCTTTCGTACATCCGGTCCAATCTTCTCCCGTTAAAAAACTTAGGTTTTTGGCCATTGGTGACACAATATTCTAGACCATCTTTTGCTTTTTAATGACATTAGATTGCCACGATATAGTGGCATTTTCCCATAAGTCAAAAAGTCTGCTGAGGTCATTGACTCATCCCGATTTATCAAATTTTTTGGTGCCGTTTTCTATTGATGTCATAATAGAATGATTGATTTCTTATATTCGCATAAGATGGGAGGACAATTCCAGGTCGTCCCGAGCTTTTTGGAGCCGGAATTGTGTTCAGATGACCTGGTTGTCCCCCTGCGCCAGTGTCTTTATTCTTGTATTATGTCGAATGCCTTGTCGCCTGATCAACAACAAATTCAAGAGACTCCATCCTTTTTGGCGCAACCCTTCGAGTCCATCAAATTGCCCTCTCCAGGACACCTTATGCGAAGTTTGATTGACAACATCATCACCATTCACCATCATCCAGATCAGGTCGATTATTGTAATAAATTCAGCTTTCTGAGAAGAATCGGTGTGTTTGAACAAACAAATTTCGGTAGTCCAAAAAATTTGCCCATGACCAAAAAAAAAACTCTATTTGAATCCATTCGTCATTTCATTCAAGTCATCTTGAGGCCAGAGAATAAGGGGACGAATGGAGTTTTGATTAGATATTCAGTCATGACAAAATACTCTCTCAACCTCCAGCTCATTTTTTTTGTTTTGTTAAATTTTTGCGATTATCGACCTAAGTCAATACTTTCGCAGTACTAGATTTTTGAATTTTACTGAGACTCTCGGATTTGAACTCGGGACTTTAGCCAAAGCGCACTGCACGCTTAGCCATTACCCAACCTCCAGCTCATTAGAGCAAAAAAAAAATCTTCCAGACCGTTTGAGCTCTCTTTCTTTGGGCTTTAATCCTATGATCAAGTGTTCTCGATCCAATCCTTGGTCATTTATTTCTTGCAAAAAAGTTGGCCAATCAGTGGCTTTACTGGTCAGTAATGTCTTCAGCACTTTACTTGATGGAATTGGTGCTAGGTTTCCGCTTTTGACATAATTATAAACTTCAGAGAATTGCATTGCAATGTGCTTTGTCTGAGTAGATTATCGACGGATCGACTAGTTGAGGTATATCAAAACATTTCATTAGAGAGAGTTAATGCCAATTGTTTCCAAGATCTTCTGCGGAAGTTGGTGTTGGCCAAGTATTTGATTTCACATATTTAAAAAATGAAGAGGTTTTAAATTCTAATTCGTTGAGGTCTACAAACCATCTTCACTTCTTGTTGAATTGATTCATGAATACTAACTCTGCTAAATCACTGGCTAGAGCAGCGTTTTCGAATTGAAAAATTTTTTTTTTTTTTTTTTTTGTTAATGCTGGATGTAGGGCTTGCATTTTCTATGCGCATACGCGATAAATAAGATTTTGCGGCTGCGTAAATATTCAGTTATCAAACTTCCGATATTCAGTGCAATTTCCTATTTCCTTTTTCAATCAATATTAATTAATATATACTCATTTTATATTTCTTTTTCCTCCAGGTATTCAATTTAATTTTTTTATATAATAAATTAATGATTTTGATATTCAAAAATAAACCTATTGAAAAAATTCAAAATCATGATGAAAAAAATCCGAAAAACACGTAAATATAACATTTGAATAGTTTGTTTAATCATTTTTCGCACTATTTTGATGATCTTGATTTTTCAAAACATGCATGGATACAGAATCCATTCATCGACAAAAAAGATGAAGAATTCGAATTAACAAACATTGAGAAGGAAAACTTAATTGAACTACCTTGCGATACTTCATTAAAACAAAAGTTTCAAAATGTGCCTCTGACTCAATTTTTGCTAGATATTAAAAGTTAATATGGTATTTTGTCAGATAAAGCTTTAAAAATATTGTCGCCGTTCGCAACATCATATTTATGCGAAACAGGGTTTTGGGTGTTGGCTGAAATAAAATCGAAACATCGAGCTCGTTTGGTTGTGGAAAAGGAGCTTCGTGTAGCTATCTCAACAATGATATTGAGGTTTGATAAACTTTGCGCCAATAGGCAAACATACCCCTCTCATTAATCGTGAATAATACAATTTTTTTTTGCTCTTTTAAGGCTCATGTATCTTAAATAAATTTTTTAATACCAAAAAATTTGTAAAAAATTTTATAAAATGGAAGGAGGGCGTCAAATGATCAAATATTTTTGAGAGAGCCGTGATAAAAAAAGTTTGGAAACCGCTGAACTAAACAAACTGACAAAAGAAATTCTGGCAAACTTTTTCCTAGAATTTGGGAATAAAATTCATTTAGTGAATAAACTTATTTCGAATAAACAAAAGATGGTTATACCCATAATTTTCAATAAATGCCTCTGAGTTCTATTGTGACGGACCTAATTGATTTGTAAGAATCTGAATTCTTGAGTACGATTTTTATTCATTTCAATACTTAAACATGTATATTGAAAATTGATATATATTTATTACTATTTATTATTACTCTTACTAGTGTCAGAAGTGAGATTCGAACCCAAGCCTACATACGTAGAAGAAATTTTTCTCAGAAATAAAGCGAATAGATAAAAACAATAAAACATTGACTACCCGGTTTTGTTGTAGAAACAAAACAACAAGCAATTCATACATAAAACATTAAAATATGTTAATTTTTAATAACCTTTCGAAAATATTTGTAAACAATAAAATTTTCCGACTCATTTTGTGAGAAAAAAAAAATACAACAATACCTTTGAGGTTTTTTTTTGGTTGCCAAAATATCCAATTTAGGTGCAGGTAGAATACAGTTTTGACAAAAGAAACTTGGGTTAAATTCATTAATTTTTCAAAGTCAGTTGTCATGTGAAAAAAATTTTAAAAACAAAATAATTTTTAAAATGAACTATTCATTTGATCAAGTTGAATAGAGAAACAAACTTCAAGAGATTTGCCGGAATTTATCAATTAGAAATTTTATTTTGGGAAAACAATGTTAACATTCAAAACATTGAAAATCATATTGAAACTATGTTTTCACGAACTAAATCCATGGAAACCATTCCAACATTTACGATCCTTTCATCAAGGCTATTTCAACAACTTCATCAACATCAAACCATTCATAAAAATGATGATTGCTTTTCAAACAATACAGATTCTTAAGTTGTTGTATCTATCCTATGATAATGATAACTGGTCACCAATGCAACGGGTTCTTTGGCTTGATTTGTTCTATTTGTATGATTTCAACTCTCAATCCATGAAAATTTCAATATCATCATTGATATTGATGTCGAATGAATTTATTTTTTGCATTTATATCATCAAATACGACAGACTAGCTAAAATTTTTCAAGCCACAATTTTTGACTTGAATCCACGTTATTTTATTTATGCCAACAAAATGGAGAAAAAAATTCAAGGACGAGAAATTTGCGAAAAAATTCGTAAAAAATCAAAGCTCGAATGGCTCATCATAGGGTTGTTAGTTACTTTACTGCTTGGTTAGTAATATGTTTGTTGTTTCAGAATCGCAATAAAATTTTCTTGACTATTTTTTTTTATTATTTGAAGATATTTTTGTTCTGACAGTTCAAACAATTGTCATCTATCAAATTCATAAGCATTGGTCAACATATTTCTTTGAAGATTGGAAAGTTTGGAGCATGTTGAAAACCATTTGTCGAATTGGCTTAATTGAATTAAATGGATTGATGTTTTGCGGTACTTACACGATTATCAGTCATGCCTTACGGATGAGTTTCGTCTATTTTACAATTCAAACTCGAATATTTTTCACACGTTTTCGTCAAAACAATCGCTTAATTCGAAACAATCGTTTAAGTTTAAGAATATTGAAACATTTTATAAAACACCAAACCAGAATATTATCAGATTTGTTTGAATGGAACAAGATTGTATCGAGATTATTTTTAGCTTTTCTAATGTGCAACATTCCCTTGAATTTAATCATTGTTAACAAGCTTTGCTTCGCCGATTTCAATTTTCAACCTTTATCAATTTTTATACTGATCTGCGTCATCATTGAGCAATCAATCGGATTAATTTTAGTTCATGGAATTTCTTCGCAATACACCAAACTTGCTCACCAACCGGTACCACAATTGCTTCATCTCAATGTTCATTACAATATCCGGCCAATACAGAAAAATTGGAAAATGAACGCCATTATTGAGATGTTGCATAACCAAAACAAACGTTTTGGTTTAAACTATGGTTATTTGGGGTTGATCACTAAATTCTCTATGGTCAAGGTAAAAAATCTTTAAAATCAAAAAAAAAAATTTCAACTTTTTTTTCTCTCTATTTCACAGAACTTGTTGGTTTATATTGAGCTTTTGATTATATCCTACAATATGAAGAGAGAATATGACGAATTTTTTTGAAAAAAAAAATAAAATTTCAATCCAAAATCAGTATCATCAAATTGAAATTCATATTTATTAAAAATTAAATATTTTAAATATTCACCTTCAGAAGCCGGGCATTTAAAAACGTGATTTATTTTTTTATAAAGTAGAAACATTGAAGCTATATCAATGTTTGCAAATTCTTCTTTACCAATAGTTTTTTGATCTTTCACTTAGATAAAATTTCCTTCCAACTAAACTTATTTATTATTCTTATCGAGCAGGTAATAGGATTTTTGTTGATTCACTGGCTTTGCTCTCAATACAAATGGCTGCTCACAAACCAACATCACGATTATTTCATCTATAGATGTTCATTATCATTTCAGACCAATACAGAATCATTGGAAAATGAACATGATGATTGAGAGGTTGCATAACAAGAAGAAACGGTATGGTTTGACCTATGGTTTTATGGGATTGATCACCAAATTCGCTCTAGTCAAGGTAAACTTTAGAAAATTTTATCAAAAAAAAATTGAAATTTTTTATTGTCTTTCTGTTCTAGTTCCTATTGGTTTATATTGAACTTTTGATTGCCTGTTACAATATGAAAACCAGACTGAAAATCTTTCAATAAAATCAAGAAACCATTCAGATTCTATTGAAAAAAACGGAAACTGATTTGAATAAAAAATAAATTGTAATTTAAAAAAATGAAAACCATTTTTTTTCGGTAAATAAAATTTTGATTTCTCCTAAACTAAACGGAACTGACATGCTCACATCAAAAAAAATTTAGTTTTCTTTGCAATATTAGTTTCTGAAAAAAAACTTCAATTTTCAAACACAAAACTCTTGAAAAAAAATTAAGAATCAGCTCACAATTCAAGTTATTTTATATTGAAAATACAGCAACGAAACAATTGCAAACACGGTTAGGCTCGTTTATAATAGTTCGAAAATCGTCATCAATAACATCCATTATCCGATATATATCCGATCAACGTACGAAAACACATGGAAAATGATTTAGAGGTTGCATGGAAAAAATAACAAATGGTCATATATGATATAGGTTACTAGCTGCCATAAAATTTGAAACTATATCGAGAGCATTAATAAGATATGCAGTCTTCTCTCAAGCTTTGCCACCGTTTAGCTTGTGCAGTCGACCGCCCTCATTAACAATCCAACCATTGAAGTGCAAATTTTGGAACTGTTGTGCCACTAGCTAATGTCCAGTTAGTTTATCCAATCGAGCACAGCATTAAAAATGATATAAAAGCTATTTTTTAAGAGTGCTAATTTTTCATCGTTGATCTCATATTGTAACAATTGATCAACAGTTCCAAATAAACAAACAAGAACTATAAAATAAGAAATAAAAATAATTTCCAACCATATTTTAAAAGAATTTTTCGACTTAATCTAAATAAAATTCGGAATTTTTAAAAATTTTCTAATTACCTTGACCATGGCAAATTTAGTAATTAATCCCAAATGACCATAGTTCAAACCATACCGTTTCTGCTTGTTGTGCAGCATCTCGATCATTTTGTTCAATTTCCAGTGTTTTTTTATTGATCGAAAACGATAATAAACATTGAGATGAAGTAATCTTAGTGCTGGCCGATGAGCCAGCTTGGTGTATTTGGTGCAAATCCAATGAACCAAAATGAATCCGATTATTTGCTCAAAAATTATGAAAATAAAAAAAGAACGAGATGAAATTTTGATTGATTGAAAATTAGAATGATCCACTGGAGAGAAAAACTCACAAACAATGATTAAACTTAATGGAATGTTGGCGAACAAAAATACCAAAAATGATGTCGAAGCACTAGTGTTAAATTCGAACAAATCCAACAATATTTGGGTTTGTTGTTTGAAAAATCGATTCAATATTCTCCAGCTTAACCAATTTTTTCTAATCAATAAATCAGTTTGGTTGAAACGCGTGAAAAACACTTTGCTTTGAATGATCAAGTATATGATCAATATGAAAAAAGAATGAAAAATGATCATGTAAAGACCACACAACATCAATCCATTCACTTCGATCAAACCGACACGATAGATGGCTCTCAACAAGCTCCCGACATTCCAATTTTCAAAGAAATATCTTGACCAATGCTTGTAAATTTGATAGTGGACAGTCATTTGAATCCAAAAAATGTTGACATCTTTAAACAAAAAAAAAAAAAGTTTTTTTAACTCTTTGTTTTTGTTACAAACCGAGTAGAACAGTCGCAATCGGTTCGATTGTAAACCATGCAAATCTGATTGTTCTCTGAATTTCAAGGCAAACTTTTCGACCATAAATCTTTTTTTCCCTGTTATTAGCATATACTAAATAACTTGGATCCAAATGAAAAACTAAAGCCATTATAACTTTAGGCAGTCGAACATATTTGATGATATAAAAGCCAAAAATAAAATAAATCGACATCAAAATCAACAATGATAGAAAAAAATTGAATATCTGAGTATTGAAGCCAGCTATGTAGACCAAATCAAACCAAACAACACGTTGCATTGGTGTCCAACCATCATGGCATAAAATCAGTAATCGTAAAACTTGTATTACTTGAAATCCTATTGCCATTTGTACGAACTTTCTTATGCGGATATAGTTTCTGAGAGAGCCTTGATGCAGTCGCTCCAAATGTTCAAACTGTTTCCATGGATGGATCTCGTACCAAATCCTATCCCAGATAATTTTTAAAAATACTTTCAATGCTGTTCTTCTCATTGAAACCAGTGAATAAATGAAATGTAAATATTCTAAGCAGTTTTTTTTTGGCAATTTATGAATTTTTTTCTCTTGGTTACCAACATTAATTAATCTTGAATTGGATTCATGGAAATAAATGGTTTGTATAATGTTGAAATTTCACTTAGTTTTTTGTTTTTTTCCGAATAAATAATGCATAAAATTTCTTTTTCACCAACTTATTTAATAAATTAATTTCATTTTCTTAGTATAACTGAAAAGTTTTTTTTTCAAAAAAACTCATGAAAAATTCTTTTTCTAAAAAAAAACTTTCTCGAAAAAACATTCGTGTCGAAAACGATACAAATTTTAAAATAAACTTAAAAAACAGAAAAAAATAACCGCATATTTTATAAGAATTCAACTAAAATAGCTTAAAAATTTATTTGAAACGTTGAAAAAATTAATTATAGTTTTTAAAAACAAAAAACTATTCATTAAATTCATTCTTATTGCCCTTTTCTAGAAAATTAATACTAGTTTTTTAAGAAAAAAAACTTAACAAACAAACCCACTATAAAAAACTTGAGGGTTTGGATAGAATACAAAATCTAGAATTCGAACCTGGTAGCTTTACCAATGAAACAAGAAAAGTTGATCACTTTCGAATAGTTCAGTTGGTGTTCATCCATGATTTTGAAATTTTAATGTCATTTTGTAAGAGAAAATCAACAGTTTTATATAAATTACTAAATACTAGTAGAAAAAAAAATATTTAAATTTAAAAACCAATATTTCAAAATGACTCACTTTGAGCATAGTTAGTTTGGTGATCAATCCCAAATGACCGTAGCTCAATCCATAGCGCTTGTTTTTGTTATGCAACATCTCGATCATTGTGTTCATTTTCCAATGCTGTTGAATTGAACAAAAACAACGATGATAAACATTGAGATGAAGCAATCGTGGTGCTGGTTGATGAACCAGCTTGGTGTATCGAGATGAAACTCCATGAACTAAAATAAATCCAACTAGTTGTTCAAGAATAATCGGAAACAAAAACATGCTCGATACAATTTTGTTCGATTCAAAATTAAATGAATCATTGGTGAAGAAATATTCGCAAACAATGATCAAATTCAAAGGAATATTAATCAAAAAAAATGTCAAAAATGATTTGGATGCAATGCAATGAAATTCAAACAAATCTATCAATATTATAGTTTGTTGTCTAAAATAATGACTGAATATTTGAAAATTTAAACGATTTTTTTTGATCAACGAATTGATTTGTTTGAAACGTGTAAAAAATATTCGGGTATGAATAATGAAGTAAATAATCATTATGAAGCAGACCTGGCTGATAATCATATTACTACCGCAAGTTATCATTCCATTTAGTTCAATTAAACCGATTCGATAAACGCTTTTCAACAAGCTCTCAACTTTCCAGCCTTCAAAAAAGTAGTTCGACCAATGTTTGAAGATTTGATAGTGGACACTCAATTGGACAGAAAAAACAAAAGTATCTACAAAAAAAAAAAGTATTTCAAAACTTGATTTTTAACTTTCAAAACAAACCGACAAACAAAGTGGTAAATGATCCTATCGCAAGCCATGCGAATTTTGTTGATTTATGAATCTCAGCGCAAACTTTCCGTCCTTTAAATTCTTTTTCTTGATTGCTTTCATATATCAAATAACGTGGATCTAAATCGAAAACTATAGCTTGAATGACCTTTGGTAGTCTAGTGTGTTTCATTATATAAATGCCCGAAATAAATTGAATTGGCATCAAAAACAATAATGCCAGTAAAATATTGAATATTTGAGAGTTAAGACCAATCAAATAGATCGAATCAAGCCAAACAACACGCTGCATTGGTGTCCAATTATTTCCATTATCATAAGAGAAGAACAGTAATCTCAAAACTTGAATCATTAAAAAGCTCATCATTGTTCGTACCAATGGTCTGATGTTGAGAAAATTCGTAAAGTAACCTTGATGAAAAGCTTCCAAATCTTGGAACGGCTTTCTTGGATTGAATTCGTACAAAATTCGCTTCAAGACAATTCTCAAAAATTCAATCGTTTTCATTGCTGGCTGATTTATAAGAATTTCGAAGAGCTGTGTCGTTCTTGTTCAAAATGAATTACCTGTTCTATTTTGAAAAATTTATGTCAAAACAAATCGGTTTTCAATTTTTTTCATTAAACTTATCAATTGCTTCTTTTTTATCAAATTTGTTTTCACTTTTTCAAATAATTTTCAATAATTGCGTGATAATTTTCTTCATTTTACAACAAAACTCTATAAAATTCAATCATTAGTTATTGCTGGTATTCGAAAAAAAAACAATCAATTTCACAAAATTAAATGATTTTCAAGTTATCAAAAAAAAAAAAAAAAACAATTCGCGAAAATTAATTTTTTCAAAACTTTTTTGACGATCAAAATGATTTTTTTCTTCAAAAAAAAACACCTAAATTTTTATCAAACTTCATCAACTCAGCCATCAACAGACTTGAGGTTTGAATGAAATACAAAATTCGAACAACCCTTTAAAGGTCGAAATGATTATTTCACCAAATAATATTATTTCGCTTCATCTGGTGCTATACATAAAACAGCTAATTTAGCTTAGCTAAAAAGTTTGGGTGAATTTTATTATTCCCGAATATCTCGATTAATAATATTAATAATTTCAAAATTTTAATATCATTTTGTAGAAGAAACATTTAAAATAATCATTTAAAGATAAAGAAAAACTCAAACTTACGTTTCAATATTTATTTTGAAATTTAATTTGAAAAATAGAATGAAAAATTGAAATATTGAACGGAAAAAATTCGTGAAGACTGATCAGTTTTCAAAACCCATATAAAAATAAAATAATCCAAACGAAACTAGAAACAATTTAGAATCAGGGCTCTTTTTTAAAACTATGACTTTTTATTTCTGGTCGTGGAATCGGAAACAAAGGTCTGTATTTTTTGAATTCCTCAACATTTTTTATTATCTGTGATTTCTGTCACAAAAAAATTTTTAAAAATTGTTCAATTTTTTCTGAAAATCACCTGTCGAGATGGAGCTTTCAACTCGCCTTTTTTCTGCGGTAACCTTTTATTAAGTTCTCGGCTCGATTTGACTATCTTTATTGTGATTTTTCTTCTTTGATTAGATTTAATTGAAAAGTTTTTCTGATGAAAAAACAAAACCAAATAAAATCATAACCGTATGTGAATGATGATTTCATTTTCATAAAATACCATGAAATATTTGGAGACATCATTCTTTGAAAGTTTTTCAACGTTTTTGGCATACTTTTCATTTCGATTGAATTTATATTCTTTTTTTGTTATCTCATTCCACAGCTCTCTGGAAAGATCGGAAATACTTTTCTTTTTTTCAAGAAGTTTGGCAATCAATGAACGTTTCTCTGATTGAAATTCATTGTCATTCATTTCAGAAATATGTTTCTATGGGTAAAAAAAATCTAAAAAAACAAGATCAAAAATAAAATACTTACTTCTGCCCAGATGATGAATGCTTCGATCCTATCCTCAAGGTAGTTAACACTGTATTCTGAAATGATGAAAAACTTAAAACCATAAACTCCATTAAATCTTCGAACTTTTAAAAAAACAGCATATCCCAATTGCTCTTTGGTACGTAGAATGTCGAAGAATGATTCGTCTAACAATTGCTCAATCAATAACAGTTTGCAAATATCATCAAAATTATCAAAACATATTTGGAAATAAACATCTATGGCTTTAGGTTTTTGAGTATCATTGACCAACTCATAAACGTAAGACCCGGGTTTCAAAACGACGTCTCTTAATAGATTTGAATGTTTACGCAGAGGTATCGATGAGTAATTATTGATAAGTTCATTTTTAAATAATTCAGCTGTATCCAAAACAACTCTACGACTACAATTTCCATGGAAAAATGCTTCGATCGAAAAGTTGATGAAAAACGATTCAATGAAATCTGTAACAGAATCTATTGTCATTCTTTCGAGAGCTTCAATCAAATAATCATAAGACCAAAAATTAGCGGTTGTAGTTAATTTCAGATAATAACTTGTCAAATCATACAATGGCTGAGTTGGATAATTTTTCAAATGGCGAGCATATTTTTCTTTAAGTATTTCAAAGCGGTTAAAAGAAATTTTAAAATTCAGAAGCATTTGTAGTACTTTTCTCAAAAACACATCCATTTTGTCATTAAAACCGCAAAGTTCCATCTGGAAAAAAATTGCAAAAGTTGAAAGCTACAAGTTGAAAAAATTTTCTTACTTCCAAACCATCAACAGCACTACTAATGTCAAAAGATAAACCAGCTAATTTAGCACTGTACAAAAATTCTGTGAGAGTATCTTTGAATAGGATCGGAAATAATGAAATGATATTCACATTGAACGGATTAGAATTAGCTATTGGACTATTTGGAAAATTAATCAAGAAAAAAATTGAAAATTTTTAAAAATAATTACTTGATCAGCTTGAAAGCGTAAAAAACTTTGGGATTCAAATAAATTTGATCTTTGAGATACCAAACTTTGAGAAAATCTTCTTCTTTTAATAGAATCGGCATATCTGAGAAGTTATCTTTTTCATCATTAATCGGAATAATGCCAAAATTCGTCGGTATGAATTCGTTAGGCTCGGGAAATTTCAAATTATTATTTAGAGTTAAGTTTTTTAATTTTTCAGCTAAACTTATCGAAATATTTCTCACATCATACTTGGCACCGAAAAATTTTTCTTTTTTCCTCGTTTTTCCTTTGAAACTTTTGCTAACAACAATGATGTTACAGTTTTCTATCGTTAGATATTCTGACATTTTTTGAATCAAATCAGGATCGAAATTTTCAATCAAACAACTTGCACTCAAAACATCATTCAACGGAAAACGCTTTTTTGATTAGAAAAAACTGATGAAAATATTTACAAGTTAAATATAATAACAATACGCTACGTTCATTTCAGCTGATAATTTTTGAACATAATCTATTGGATTGGTTCTCTCCATGAAATTAAATTTTATATTTTTTATCTTTTTTATTTCTTCAAAAAACTTTTTTTTAGGTCCTTCAATCTAACTTAAAATTAAAGTAAAAATAAAAAATTTTAAAAATCATTGCGTCACCTTAATCAGATTGATATATTGAAATACAACCACAATCACATCATCCAATTTATTCAATGCATTTTTCGTCAGCTCGATGTTGATATTGAAAAAACCAAATCCATCATAATAATCAGTTTCACAAGTCAATGAAGAACACAACCCTTGTTCTTTGAGTTCAGATAATAAACTACCTTTGCCTTCATGACCAATCAAATGGGATAAATAGATACCGGGCTTTAGAAAAAAAGCCAAAAATTTGATTAAAGTTTTCAAAAATTGAAATATAAAACATATTGATACCGATGATTTATAATGTTCGGTTTCATCAGGATAAACAAAAATAAATTCCATCGTTCGATCATCTTTCACTGGTACCACCGTAACGATTTTCATCGAAAGCTTTTGGCTGTAGGGATGGGCTTCCCATCTAGGTCGTATCAAATTTTTATTCAAGATTTCCGAAAACATTGATACGGTAATTTCTGTTAGTTCCTCGAGAGTTTCTAAATGTTTTGTTCAAATTTGAGTTTATTTAGGGAACATAACCATAAAACTTTTAACCTTTTCCGTAGATACAAAGACTCATTATGTTGGCTGAATACCATTTGTTATAAAATTTGATTAATTCATCGCGAATTTTGGCCTTTTTCAAATACAAAGAGTTTCGAAGTGTTTCATTATTCCCTAAAAAAAACAAAAGCATTAAATTTTTTCCAAAAATTTCTGAGTTTCTTTAATTAACCAATGGAAAACTTGGCGAAATCGTGCTTTGGGTTGCCCAAGTGTTTTTTCAACTGAAACAAACGCCAAACATCATTTTTAGCATTTTCGCAATATTCTGAGTGCACAGCTTCTGTCTCCCTATCCACCGATTCTTCAAGCATCAAAGGTGATATGAAAAATTGTGAAAAACTGTAGTTTTCAAAATCATTATCAATATTTTTTGCATGTGTTAAAGTTTTTTTTACCGATCCAAACTAGGTACCAAGTGATCTGGAGCAACATCGAAATGATAATTAGTGACAGTTTCGCTGAGAAAACAGAGAATTAGTTTTATTAAAAAAAAATAAATAAAATATTGATTACCTTGTGTATGCGTTTGAAGAGCCACCGTGTTGAGATAAAAACTTAGAATACTCATTTTCGTTGGGATACTGAGTTTTTTCTAGGTAACTTTTGAAGTATTTAATCAGAAATTGACAAACCTTTTTAGTTCCCATGAAAAGCATATGTTCCAGAAAGTGAGCCATTCCTTGTACTTCCCAAGGATCAGACATAGAACCAACCGGGATTGACATGGAAGCAGCAGAAATATCTGCTTCTAGATCAGAAATAAGTAAAACATTCAATTTATTGGTGAGTTGTAATCCTAAATATTTTCTATTATCTTCCTTTGGTTTGAGAATATTTTCGAATCTTTTCAAAATACCATTGTTGGACATTGTTTCTCTTCTTGTTTTCTTTTAACATTTCCACATTTACATAACGAAAAATTGAACATTCTAATCAAATTGAATAAATGTTTAGAACATTTATTATAGAATAGAACCTAAAAATTTCATTTCTCTTAAAAAAAAATAGAAATATAGTTTATTAATTGTTTGAAACTATTTTTTAATAAAATTTACACATTTATTTATTCTGCATTTGGCATAATTCAGAAAGTTTATCACTCAGCAATTGCTCACTGTATAATTTTCAAAAAACAATTTTTTGAGCTTAAATTTATCATAAAATTAAAATTCATTTTTTTTCGAAATCATAAAACGAAAAAGAAGAGAAAAACGAACTATTATTCGAACGAATTATTCTTTCACAAAGCCAAACATTGCAATTTGGGCCACAGAATAAGCTCGATTTTTCAAGTTTTTTGAAAAAACAATTGAACAGCCGGTCTTGGTGCTCAGTAGTGAAAAAATAAAACGATCTTTCATCTAAATCTTAATTTTTCTCAGTTTTTTTTATATAAATAAATTCAAGTTTGTTTTCTTCGTTTATAACAAAGAGCGTCAAGGCGAGAACAATGACAACAACAGATCAGATATAAATGACAAAGAAGATTTGGCGTCATAGTTGCCAAAGCTTTAGGTGAAGAAGTTCGTTTGAAAGTCTACCTTACCTTTAAAGAACCATGAAACACCAGCAAGGATTCATTAAATATTTTGAAAATTGTTGAGGATATTGTTTAAAAAATAGAATTAACAATTAAAAACAAATTAAGCTAGTTATTAGTTTTAAAAAAAACCCGGTTCTAACTCGGAATTTCAACAGATCCAAAGGTTTCGGGAACTTTTGGAGAAAATTCCCGGAATCTTTGGATCTCATAAAATTCGAACTTGGAACTGATTGTTATTTTTTTTATCTTGAGTTTTTTTCAAAACAAACAGCAACTTAACTTGTGGTCTATAATTAGTATTAATGACTTTATTAGTGAATTTTGAGTCTGTTAAAATTTAGATTTGAAACTTGTTGTTTCTTCAAATACTAACAAAAATCTAGCTTATTCTGTGGTCCAAATTGCACTGTTTAGAAATTTGTTTTACTTTTCTTCTTGCTCTTGTGACTTGATGTGACACACACATTTAGCACAATCAACACAGCTGCATCGAGGGATTCTATTTAAGCTTTTTTGCTTGAAAATTGGTCTTCATACTCTCTGAATGAGTTGATGACCCAAACCAGGTTTGATCTGTGATTATTGTTCAAATATTCCAACTTGATAGATTAATGCCTCCAACTGTTTCAATTGAAACAAAAAAAAATTGAAAAACTATTTTTGTGTGTCGATTTAAGTATTAAAATTTACATTTTAATTGTAGTTTTAGATTTTTAAAAATTTTTCAATTATTTTAGCTATCAATTCACAGTCAAATTTGCACCATTGCAAATTTTTAAAATGTTATTAAATAATAAATATATAATATAACCATTAAATGTATTTACTGTACTTTAGAGTCTCTCTCAATTTTTACAACTCTCTCGTCTCATTCCCTCTGATAATTGTACTATGATAATACGCTTAGCTCAATTTTTTCAGAAACTTAGTTTCGATATCATGGTATGAAAAGTGAGCAGAAGCTCGAGATAAATCAACACGAACTGTGAAAAATATAAAATAAAATTTATGACATTTAAAACAAAATTTTAGAAAATTTTACCTTGATCATCGAGAATTTGGTAATCAAGCCCAAATGACCGTAATATAAACCAAAACGTCTCTTCTTACTATTCAAAATTTCAATCATAATGTTCATTTTCCAATGTTTTCGTATTGGTCGAATATGATAATGAGCATCGAGATAAAGTAACCGTGATGTTGGTTTGTGAACTAAAGTGGTATATTGAGAATAAACTCCATGTACTAGAATGAATCCAATTATCTGTTCGAAAATCACGCTAATCAGAAGAAAACTTGATGAGATATTTTTTGCTAAAAAGAAGAATTTATTCTCGAAGAAAAATTCGCTAACAATGATCAAGTTGAAAGGAGTATTGACCACAAAAAACACCAAAATCGTTTTTGATGCAAAATTATGGAATTCGAACAAATCCAACAATATTTTAGTTTGTTGTTTGATGAACAGCGTAACAATTTTTAAAGTGGTTCTACTATTTCTGATCAAAGAATCAATTTGTTTAAAACGCGTGAAAAAAATCTGAGTATCCATAATGAAATACAAGATCATTATGCAATAGACATGGCTATTGATGATATAAAAACCACACAACATCAATCCATTCAGCTCAATCAAACCAATTCGATAGATAGTTTTCAATAAGCTCCAAACTTTCCAGCCTTCAAAGAAATAATTCGACCAATTTTTGTAGATTTGATAGTGAACAGTGATTTGAACCACAAAAACGTTTACATCTTTGAGAAAAGAGAAAACAGTTTTCAAATGAAAATAGACTTTATATTTGTTTGAAACGGATAATATTACAAACCGAGTAAAAATGTGACAAACGATTCAATTGTGAGCCATGCCAATTCGGCTGTTTTACGAATTCTAACGCAGACTTTTCGACCTTTGAATTGTCTTTCCTGATTATTTGCATATATCAAATAACTTGGATTCAATTTGAAAACTATAGAATATAGAATTTTTGGTAATCGAACATGTTTGATGATATAAATATCCAAAATGAATTGAATGCACATCAATGTCAGCAACGATAGCAAAAAATTAAATATACGAAAATCAAGACCGGCCAGGTAAAATAGATCAAGCCAAAGAATACGATTCATTGGAGTCCAATCATTAAAGGACAGAACCAATAGTCTCATAATCTGTATCATCTGAAAGTGTATCACCATTTTAACCAGAGGCCTGATGTTGAGAAAATTCTTGAAAAAACCCCGATGCAAAGCCTCCAATTGTTGAAAAGGTTTACGTGGATCAAGTTCGTAAAAAACTTGTTTTAAAATAATTTTTAAAAATTCAACAATTTTCATTTTATTTTAGGTTTTTTTATGAAAAAAATTTAAAATGTCAAAGATTTTCGTCAAGTTTTTTTTGAAGACTATTTTTTCAGAAACGAAAAATAAAATTGAACGCCAAGCCAATTCCAAGTTTCACCAATTTATAAGAAATTCACCTTTTAAGGCTGAATTTTTCAAAAAACTGGATCGCAAATTAAAATTAAAAATTGAAAAACCATAACAATTATTTTAATGTTTTTTTTTTAGTTGCCATTTTCGCTCTTGGAATTTATTTTAAAAAAAGTCACGCAATTAATGAGAATTTATTCGTATGAAAACAATATCAAAATTTCAAAGAAATTCAATAACCTCAATTTCAGGCAAATTTTCATTCAAAATCGCAATCATTGTTTTTTTCTGAATCAAATTGTTTGCATTTTTTTCAGAACTAGTTTTTCTCTTTTGTTTCGGTACAAAATATCGCTGAATTTCATTAAGAAAATATTTTTCAATCAATTTTAGAAATTTCGAAAAAAAGAAATTAATTAACGGTTCAGTTGGTTTTTCTTTTGTTTTTGGAAAAAAGCAATTTATGGTTTTTTTTTCTCAAAATCAATTTGAAAAGAAGAAATGAAAATGACGAGTAGAAAAAATGCGAGAATGACCCTTCGCAAACATTGAACATGGATCAATTTGAGTGGTTTTCATGTCATTAATAATTCAATGAATTTCAAAAAAAGGCTTCATTTGATGATGAAAATGATATTTTAAAATTTTCAAATAATAGAATTAAAAAAGTTCCACTTCAACTTTAGTTACATTTAGATTGTGAAAACAGAAAGATGGAATTTTGAGAAGAAAAAAAAACTTTTTGAAAATGAAAAACATTGAAATTTTAAAGTTTTTCCTGTACGAACTCAATCCATTGAAACCGTTCAAAAAATTAGAATCATTGCATCAAGGTTTTTTCGTGAATTTTCGCCACATCAGACCTCTAGTGCAAGTGATGATACGATTCCAGACAATACAATTGTTGAGATTATTGTATCTATCCTATGATGATGGCAGTTGGTCACCAATGCAGCGTATTTTTTGGGTTGATTATGCTTATATAACTGGTCTCAACCCGAAAATATTCAATTTTCTGCTATCGATTCTGTTGTTGATGTCATTTCAATTCATTTATGGCATTTACATCTTCAAATATGACCGCTTATCCAAAATTATTCAGGCTACGGTTTTTGAATTGAATCCACGTTATTTGATTTATGCAAACAATGAAGAAAAACAACTTCAAGGATCAAAAGCTTGCGCTGAAATCCGTAAAACAACTTGCTTCTTGTGGTTTACAATAGAATTTTTTGTCACTCTGTTACTTGGTTGGTATTGTTTTGTTGAACTATTGTTTTTTTTACTAAATGTCACAAATTTTAAACATTTTCGTTTGTTTTTTGATTTTTTCAAAGATTTTTACGTTTTTGGGATCGAGCTGATAGTCCATTACCAAATCTACAAACATTGGGGCGATTATTTTTTTGAAAATTTGGAAATTTGGAGCTTGCTGAGAACCATCTATCGAATCGGTTTCATTGAGTTGAATGGATTGATGTTGTGCGGGCTTTACATTATCGTCAGCCATGTCTATGGCATAATGTTCTTATATTTTATTCTTCATACTAGAATATTTTTCTGTCGTTTCAAACAAATCAATTCTTTGATTCAAAAATATCAAATCAGTTTGATGATTTTTGTTCAGTTTATTAAACAGCAAACACGAATATTGTTGGATTTGTTTGAATTTCATCGCATCGCATCTAAAACATTCTTGATGTTCTTCTTGACCAACATTCCTTTGAATTTGATCATTGTTTGCAATTTTTTTTTCACTGAAAATCATTTCATCTATCAATTGAAAAAATTTTTTTCAAGCTTTTTCTTGATGAATATTGCTTTTGAACAAGTTGTTGGATTCATTTTGGTTCATTGGATTTGCTCCCAATATACTAAGCTGGCTCATCGACCAGCACCCCGATTACTTCACCTCAATGCCAATTATCGAATTCGGCCGGCAAGACAACATTGGAAAATGAATACCATGATCGAGATGCTTCACACCAATAACAAACGCTACGGTTTAAGCTATGGTCATTTAGGGCTGATCTCTAAGCTTTCTATGATCAAAGTGAGTCGGTTTTTCATCGAAAATTTTTTTTAAATTTTTTTCTTTAGTATCTAGTGATTTACATCAAATTGTTGGTTTTCTCCTACAAAATGGCATCAAAATTCAAAGATAAAGTCTAATTTAAATGATTGGAAAGAAAAATTGTAGTTCGAGACAAATTTTATTAATTGTTGAAATTAATTTTTTTTTTAAAAAGCACTAGTCACGCAATTTTGATTATAAGAATTTCATTTTTTTTAAATTTAACCAAAACGAATTTATCTATTTCTACCTGTAGTTTCAAGCGAACACATTTCGAAAATTATTCAAAATATTAATTAGTTTTCTCAACAAAAAAAAAACAAAACAAAACTGAATCGTTTTATTATTTCTCAATGTTTTTCATTAAGTTTAAACGAAAATTTGTTTTTCAGAAAAGAGAATTTTTCATCAGAAAAAAACAAACGTTATTTGAGTTGGCAGGAATTCTGTTTTTTTTTTTTCATAAACGAAACTATTTACTTTAAGAGAAAAAAAAATTCAAGAAAATATCAATTTGAAAAAGTTTTTATTACTTTGGAATTGACAGAAAATTTTAATTTCAACCAAATATTCATTTTTAATAATGAAATTCTTTGCTTTGTTGAAAATGAATTCGAAAGTGTAGTTAAGTTGCGTGTTTTTTTATTTGCGTTTCGAGTTGAGCTTTTTTGAGTAGTGAGCAATCATCAAGAAAAAATCAGTTCAGTGATTATAATTACTGTGGTGCCCAATTGGATCAATCATAATTAATCGAGTCTAACTATTCGGACTGTTCTTCCGCTGGAGATTGGAGCTTTGAATTACCAATGGATTTTCTATGAGCTCGGTATGTGAATTTTTTCATAATTAAATAAATCAAGGCAAAGTTTTTTTATTAATTAAAAAAAACATTAGTGGTGTTGTTTATTGAGAGATTATTACAAAGAAAACAATTATTTCAACAAAGGTGATCCCCAGATTGAGCATTTGTGTTTTGGATTCATCGGAGATTCTGAAGAACAATTGAAAGCTTTAGCAAAACTCTTAAAGTTACTCAATGGAATATTGACACGATATTTGGCTGGACTGTGTCTATCGGAGGCGATTTGTAATGCACTAGCTTGTTGTCTCATAGAAGTGCAAAATATCTGAAAAAAAAATTAATTATAATGAAATACAGAAATATTGAATTGGTAATGATTAATAATGAACGAACATGAGCATAAGAGAGAAAAAAGATTTGATCTTCGGTATAGTTGGATATGTATGGTAGACGTAATGAATCACTTTTCCCGTTATGTCCCCAATGTTTAAATGATGAAGTATCATTATTGGTCGAGTTTCTTAATTTGTTTGAATATTTTTGATAAGCATGATAAGCTTGTTTGACACCACCATTATCAGCAATGTTCTCTCCAATCGTCAAGCTACCATTCAAATTTTTTCCTGTGAAATTGTCTTGAATCGTTCCATATTGTTTAATGAAGCATTTCGATCGATTTGAAAATTTTTCCAATGTTTCTTCACTCCACCAGTTGACATGTCGCCCATTTTTGTCATACATGCGTCCTAAATCATCGAATGCATGAATTAATTCATGGGCCACAATCGCTCCGATACTTGCAAAATTCACGATAGCTGGCCTGTCCGGATCGAAAAATGGCGGATTTAATATTCCTGCTAGAATAGCTAGAATTTTGTTGGTAAATTTTGAAAATATGAAATAATTAAGTTACTTATTGAATTACGGCTTGGCATATAGGCAGCGTTAACTTCTATTGGCGGCTTGGGAAAACTAGAAATTCATTTTTAGATGATAGTTGTCAAAATAAAAAACATACTTATTGTAGCCCATTTCCGGATTTAAATATCTCAAGAAAGTTTTCTTGGAAATTATTTGTTTTATTGAAAGAATTCCTTCAAAATACTTTTCTTGATCAATTTTTAATTTGCTATTTGTCATATTATAAAATTCATCTAACTTTTGATCAGAGAAAATCCAATCAGGATAAACAAGATTCTCTTGAATTGATAAACATTTTTCAATTGCTTTCTCTTTTGTAGCCTGATCTAGCCATTCTATTTGTTCAACGGTTTCAATAAAAGATTCTTTAATATCGTCTATAATTTCCATGATTTTCTCTTTGGTTCCTATTTTGAGGAATCTATCAAGATGAAGTCGTGAAATCGCAAACCCTAGTTCTTTCTCAACTTGATTGATGCAATACTTCCAATCTTCAGCTTCTTTTTCTAAACCTTTCTCTGCTTTTTCGAATTCAAAGCTGATTGAACGTGATGGATAGCCAAGATACGACATGAAATGCTTGATTACCACCCAATTCAAATAGTTTTGCACGATGTTTGAAGAGGTCTCAGACAGAATCACTATCATTTCTTGACAATAATCTGCATCAATAAGCACCATAGGATGATCTTTAGAAACACGAAGTTCAGAACCAAAAGTTTTGAAAATTTCATTAAAAAATGAGATCCAATTCAAACTATATCCCAATGCGGAGCTGATTCTAGAAAATTGGTCTAAACTTACTAGCTCTGTTGATACATTTAGACTGTCAGGCAGAACAGTGGATGATTGTAATTTTGATTCAAAATCGAAAACTTGTTCCAACTCTTTTTCGATTATGTGGTCAGCATCTGTTGAATAAAGCTTTGCTGTTTCTAACATCATTTTTTTATAAGCTGTCTCAATTTTTTGGCGTTTGATAATATTTAAGTTTTTCTTTTGTCTTAATCCCAAGTTTAAAGGAAGAATCTTTGGAGAACAAAAATTAAAGAAAATATTCATTGCCACAACAAAAATACTAACTCGAAGATTTTGTATTTCTCGATTTATATGATCAAGAGAAATGAAAAGTGAAAATATGGAAATTATTCCAAATGAAGCCAAATTTTTTGAATATGTTCGAGTCCATTCATGTTTATTTTCTGTATCGTTGTTTGAAGTATCGTTTGATGTTAATGGCCATTTACCTATAATTCTTTTCAACGGTTCTACACCTCTTCGATTGATAAAATCTAAATGATTGAAATTTTTATTTTAAAAATGATTTTGAACATGCTTTACCTGATTTAAGACAGGCTTTATATAAATCAGGAGCCAATCGAACAGAAACTGCTTTAGATCTGCTTTTTTGATTCACACCTTGACTCAAAGTGATTTTTATATTATTTTTTATTTGCTCCGTTATTAAATCGATATTGGAAATTCTCAATCTATCTGATGGAATAGGATGTTGTTTGATCCAACCACCGCACGAATACTCGTAAAAGTTTTCACATGGATTTGCTTTAAAATTCATTGAATTCCATAACAGTTTTCCAGTTTGTTCACAAGATTCTGTCTTGCAAACTGATTGTTTTTTTTCTGGAAAAAAAACATGCTGGTCATGTATTTGTAATGAAAAAAAAAAACAAATTTACCTTGATTTGGGTTTAGAAAAATATAAACAAAAAACGGTATCACTACGAACAAAACCCAGAGAAACAACAGTCTCACTATAATAACTGAAGAGAAAAAACTTTCATTCCGGTTTTTTTTATTAGTGGTGGTCGTTGATTGGTAGTTTTTTACACTCGTCAATTCGCTTTTCGAACTTTGGTCACTGATTTGATCGCTTTTCGAGTATTCTTTTTTTCTTGATTTCGAGGAAATTTTTTGATATTCTTTTTTTGAATTGATTTTCGAGTTTTCTTTTTTTCTTGATTTCAAGGAAATTTTTTTATATTCTTTTTTTGAATTGATTTTCGAGTTTTCTTTTTTTCTGGATTTCGAAGAAATTTTTTTGTATTCTTTTTTTGAATTGATTTTCGATTTTTCTTTCTTTCTTGATTTCGAAGAAATTTTTTGATATTCTTTTTTGAATTGATTTTCGATTTTTGTTTAACTTTTTTGCTTGATTTATTCATATTCATTTTGTACAAAAACTAGAACGAATGAAAGCTTTACCAAAACTGAATGATTTATATATCGAAACAAAATTCAACAAGTGGAATTCGAAAAAAATCATTGCAAAGCTGATAATGTTGAATAATGAAATTAACAACAATTTTCATTGAAGAAAAGCATTTCTTTTCATTATTAATTTGTAATTTGAATGATTATTATTTTCAAGATGATCCCCACATTGAGCATTTATGTATTGGATTCATCGGTGACCCTGAAGGACAACTGAAAACATTAGCAAAACTATTGAAATTACTGAGAGGAATATTAACACGATATTTGGCTGGACTATGTGTATCAATATCCAAGACAAACGAACCACCCTTTGGTCTCATGGCATTGCACCAAATCTGAAATGTGAATGAAAAATGAAATGAAAAAATTCATTCAAATAGTATAAACAGACTTGAGCATAGGAAATGAAGAAGATTTGATCTGTGGAATAATTGGAAAGATGTGGTAAACGAAGTTGTGTGGAATCGACGTTATTTCCATAAAAATTATCACTGGTTGAGTTTTTCGTTTTATTCACATATTTTTGATAGGCATGATAAGCTTGTTTAATACCACCATTATCGGCAATGTTCTCTCCGATCAAACTTTCACCAATCAGTTTTCTTCCGGTCAAATCATCTTTAATGGATCCATATTGTTCGATAAAACATTTTGATATATTTGAAAATTTTTTCAACGTTATCTCGGCCCACCAATTGGCACTATTTCCATTTTTGTCAAATTTGCTACCATCATTATCAAAACCATGGACTATTTCATGGGCCACAACTGATCCGATACTGGCAAAGTTCATGATAGCCGGTCTATCGGAATCAAAATACGGTGGATTTAAAATCCCTGCCGGAATGGCTGAAAATTAAAAAGTGAAAATTAATATTCAAAATAATTCAATTACTTATCGAATTGCGCATTGGTGAATAAAGCGCATTAACCTCCACTGGCGAGGCTGGGAAACTGTATAATGAAATTGAATAAAAGTATTGATCATTATCAAAAACTTACTCGTAGATGGAAATCATTGAACTATTGATTCTTAAAAAACTTTTTTTGAATTTGATATTTCTTATCAAAAGAATTGCTTCAAAGTATTTTTTTTGATCAATTTTCAATTTGGAGTCCAAAGTATCATGGAATTCGTCAAGTTTTTGGTCAAAAAAAATCCAATCAGGATAAACGATATTTTCCTTAATTGATAAACATTTTTCAATAGCCTTGGCTTTTGTTTGCTCATCAAGCCAACTGGATTGAGAAACTGCTTCAAGGAAAGATTCTTTAATGTCTTTGATAATTTCTGTGGCCTTTTCTCTGGTTCCTTCTAAGAGAAATTTATCGAGATAGAGCCGTCCAATCGCATATGAGAATTCCTCTTTGACTTGTTTGATGCAACGCTTCCAATCTTCGGGTTCTTTTTCTAAACCTTTCTCTGCCTTTTCGTATTCAAAATCAATTGAACGTGAATGATTGTCGAGATAAGGCATGAAATAGTTGATTATCATCCAATTGAGATAATTTTGCACAATGTTTGAAGAGGTTTGAGACAAAATTACCGACAGTTGTACAAAATAATGTTTATCTATGACTTTGATAAGATCTGATTCAGAGACACGAAATTTAATACCCCAAGTTTTGAACACTGCATTGAAAATAGCTATCCAATTGAA
The DNA here is from genome assembly GCA_034190945.1 of Octodonta nipae. Lineage (NCBI taxonomy): Eukaryota > Metazoa > Arthropoda > Insecta > Coleoptera > Chrysomelidae > Octodonta > Octodonta nipae. The sequence goes on along the minus strand of JAVLUE010000413.1, from coordinate 53,409 downwards.
ACTATATCCTTTGACGGTGGTCATTCCGAAAAAATTTCTGAAACTCAAAGTTAAGTGTGCTTTTAGATATTCTTCACTTTCACTAGGAGTGGTGGCTAATTGTAATTTTGATTCAAAATCAAAAACTTGTTTCAATTCATTTTCGATTAAATGGCTTTCATCTGTTGAATAAAGCTTTGCTGTTTGTGACATTTTTGATTTGTAAGCAGACACAATATTCTTGTAATAGCTCATGTTTTGAAATTGCTTTCGAATTAATCCGGAATTCATGGGATGAATCTATTTGTAACAGAGAAAAAAATTTTTTTTTGGTATTTTGAAATAATAATTTAACTAACTTCTAATCTTTCCAATTTTGAGTTTTGTGGATTTAGTGAAATTGAAATTGAAAAAATGTAGCCAACTCCAAAAAGAACAAAATTTTTGATATATGTTGGAATCCATCCATGTTTATTTTCCGTAGCGTTGTTTAATGTATCCTTTAACGTTAGTGGCCATTTTCCTATAATTTTCTTCAATGGTTCTACTCCTCTTTGATTGATGGAATCTAAATAACCAAAAATGATACTTTGATATTTATTTTTGAATAGGTTTTACCTAAATTAAGACAAGCTTTATATAAATCAAGAGCCAATCGAACAGAAGTGGCTTTTGATTTATGTTGATTCACATCTTGACTCAAAATTGTTTTGGTAATTTCTTCAACTTGAATTCTCACTAAATCAATTCTTGAAATTTTATATTTATCTGATGGAATAGGATGTTGTTTGATCCAACCACCGCACGAAAACTCATAAAAGTTTTCACATGGATTTACGTTCAAATTCATCGAATTCAATAATAGTTTTCCAATTTTTTCACATGATTCGGTTTTGCAAATTGATTGATCATTTTCTGAAATAACTATTGATTTTGTATTGATAAATGGTAAAAAATATATTTAAAAAATTTCACCTCGAACTTTCTTTGAAAATTTAAATAAACAGAATATTACCACCACAAACAAAATCCCAATAAACAACAATCTCATTAAAACAGCAGAATTAACACTGCTTTTGCTTTTCTTATTGGTTTTAGATCTTATTGCACTTTTTTCTTTGCTTTTTGATTTCGATTTGCTTTTTGTGGTTTCTTCACTAATCCGATTGCTTTTCGATGTTTCCTTGTTTTTTAAACTTTTTCGTTCGCTTTCGGATTTTGATTTGCTTTTTGAACTGCGTTCGCTTCTTCGATTGCTTTTTGATTTAAATTTGCTTTTCAAATTTCTTTCGCTTCGATTGCTTTTTGATTTACTTCTGAAACTTTTTATTTTTGGTTTATTTGATTCACTCATTTTCCGTTGTTTCCAAATTCCAAATATTCCTAAATTAATTGAAAAAAAATACAACAAGAATGAACTTAATAATTGTTTTATATGTTGAAAAAAAATTCGATTTATTTTTTCAATTTGAACGATTGTTCGAGTTCGAATGAGCATTCAACAATAAGGAATTTTTTTTTTGATTGGTTCATTGAAGCTTTAGAGTTGATAAAAATATCGAGAATAGCTAAAAAAAATACCTTTATGTTCAAAATAGTGATCATCTTTATGAAAAGATTGCTGATTTTTTGAAAAAAATTTGAAAAAATTTAAAATTTTTAATTATTTGTAGTTTTATTTTTCATTATTGAAATATTCTTCATAATTCTAATTTCTAAAAAAAAACTCAGAAATCACAGTAATTATTGAAACAGTTAAAATCAAATGAATCAAATCATTTGGTTAAAGATGATCACCAGATTGAACACTTATGTTTCGGATTCATTGGTGAGCCTAAAGAACAATTGAAAACTTTGGAAAATTTATCGAAATTACTTAATGGAATGTTCACTCGGTGTTTGCTTGACTTATGTGGTTTAGAATCGATCTGCGAAGTTTGAGACTCTGGTCTCATAGCACTGCACCACATCTAGAATATAGAGAACAAATTAAAAAAAAATTTTAGAAAATTCACTGACATTGGCATAAGAAAGAAAAAAAATCTGATCATCGGAATATTTGGATAAGCGTGGCAAACTACTGAACTGTAAAAAAATCAATAGTTAAAGATATTTTTCGTTTTTTAGAAAGTCAAACTTTGCTGGCTGTGTTATTCAAATATCCTTGATAAGCATGGTAAGCTTGTTTGATACCACCATTATCGGCTATGTTCTCTCCAATTGTGATTTCACCATTCAAATTTTTCTTAGTCGAATCATCATAAACCGATTCATATTGTTTAATGAAACATTGAGAACGATTTGAAAATTTCATTAACGTTTCTTGCGTCCACCAATTGATATTGTTCTCATTTTTATCATATTTCCGTCCTATGTCACCAAAACCATGAATTATTTCGTGGCTCATTATCGCTCCAATACTTGCATAGTTCATGTTAGCTGGTCTATTCGGATCGAAAAATGGTAGATTTAATATCCCTGCTGAAATAGCTGAAACATAAAAAAATGAATATCAAATGAAATTTGAAAATATTAATGTACTTAATGAATTGCGGGTTGACATGTAGGCAACATTAACTTCTATTGGTGATTTTGGGAAGCTGGTATAATCATGAATTTTATTATTTCATTAATAAAATAAAAAAGCTTACTCGTTAATCGTAGAACTATTGAGTTTTGAAAAAGTTTTTTTGAAAGCAATTTGTTTTGCTAAAAGAATTCCTTCAAAATATTTTTCTTGATCAATTCTCAAGTTTTTATCAGGCATATTATAAAATTCGTCCAATTTTTGATCCGAAAAAATCCATTCCGAATAAACTATATTTTCATGAATCAATGAACTTTTCTCAATTAACTTGTTTTTGGTAGCCTGATCCATCCATTCTATTTGATGAACTGTTTCAATTAAAGATTCCTTAATGTCGTTTATTATTTCCGTGATTTGCTGATTGGTTTCTGCATTGAAAAATTCATCGATATAGAGTCGTCCGATCGCATATGAAAGTTCTTCTTTAACTTGATTGATGCAACGCTTCCAATCTTCGGGTTGTTTTTCTAAACTTTTTTCTGCCTTTTTAAATTCAAAACTGATTGAACGTGATTTATTGTCAAGATACGACATGAAATACTTGATTATCATCCAATTCAAATAGTTTTGCACAGTAATTGAAGGAGTTTCAGACAAAATTTCAATCAATTTTTCGAAATAGGATAGATCATCAACAATAATCAAGTCTTTATCAAAGACACGAAATTCCATAACAAATGATTCAAACACTCTATTGCAAATTTCCGTGAAATTTAAATATGTCTTGACTTTTTTGGAGCTCAGTTCAGAGAATTGTTTCAAACTCATGACTGATTTTTTATTATAGTTTTTACGTTTTTCTTCAGCCGACGTGGTAGCCAATTGTAATTTTGATTCTAAAATGAAAACTTTTTCCAATTCGCTTTCCATCAAATTGTTCTCATCTGTTGAATAAAGCTTTGCTGTTTGCGACATCATTTTTTTGTAAGCAGTCACAACTTTTTCATATTTGCTAATATTCTGAAACAACTTCCGACCTAATCCTAAATTCATGGAAGATATCTAGTTGAAAATGAAACATTCATTGTTTTTTTCTTATTTATACAAATTGTTTGTACAAACCTTGAGCCTTTGAATTTTAGAATTTTCATCATCATTAGCAATAGAGATTGAAAATATGATACCAATTCCAAAAGAAGCAACATTTCCAATATATGTTGGAATCCATTCAAAATCATAATCCAAGAAAAAATTGGATTTATCATTTATTGTTAAAGGCCATTTTCCAATGATTTTTTTCAATGGTTCGACACCTCTTCGATTGATTAAAGCTATAAGTGCAAATATGAGCATTTCAAAAAATTGAAAAAAGCAACTATACTTAAATTGAGGCATGCTTTATTCAAATCAACAGCTAGTCGAACAGAAACAGCTCTCGATGTTTTTTGAGTTTCATCTTGATTCAAAACAATTTTGATATTTTCTTCAACTTGATCCCTAACCAAATCGAAATTTGAAATTTTTGATTTATCTGCTGGAATAGGATGTTTTTTGATCCAGTTTCCACATGCAAACTCGTAAAAGTTTTCACATGGATTTCCGTTTGAATTCATTGATTTTGATAAAATTTTTCCTGCTTCTTTACAAGCTTTCGTTTTGCAAATCGGTTGGCTTCTCCCTAAAATAATTTCACGATTAGTATTGATGTTTTTTTTATGTAGAAATATACCTCGACTATAATATAATAATGTGAAAAAAATTAGGGCTGTGGCCATAAAGAAAATCCAAATGCACGAGAATATAACTCTCAAAACTAATGCTATCTTAATGAAATTGAAAATTCTTCTACTTTTCGTTTTTTCTTTTCTCAAATTTTTTTCCGAGCAGCGGCCTCTTTTTTTCCATTCACTTTTCGATCTTGATTCACTTTCCGAGTTTTCTTTTTTTGTCTTTTTAGATCTACCCATTTTAAAATAGGCAAAAAATACAAATCCGATTCTTAAGAAAAACAGCTTCTTATTTATTGGGAAAACATTCGATAAGTTTTTTTTTCAATTTTATATAATTACCTTAATTTCCAAAGAAAATTGTTCCCAAATACAATTTAATTGATCTTAATTTTTTCAATTTAAATCAATTTTAATTTTTTTTTATCCCGATCATTCTAGTAAGAACAAACAGTGAAAATCAATTTGAATTCAAGCGAATTGTTTACTTTAGCAATGGAATCTGCAACAGTTGACAACAGTGACGACACCACAAACATTGCAGGCGTTGTGATCGGTTAATAAAATAATTTTCAAAACAAGTTTTTTGGATTTTTTTCTCAAGTAATTACGTTCAATTAATTCGTTAATTTCGCAAAACTATTGAAACTTGGCGTCACAATTCACCAATTGTAAGTTTTTATTTGGTCATTTGAGTGTGAATCGACGATTTATTCACTATCTATCTGAAAAAAAACTTTGAACAAGAATTAACAAAAATTTCAAATGTTAATCGACGATTCGCATTCAAACGGTTAAGCCAAGTCAATCGGCCCTATTCATTTTAAAATTCTGAATACCGAGCAGTATTGAACAAATTTAATTTAAATAATTTTGAAATTCAGTTTTTATTTTTAAATTTCATTTTTAGATGAGAACTATTCAACTACTCATGATACAAGTAATGTTGATCTTCAATTTTGGTCTGATCTCTTAGAAAATGAGCTTTTCCCAAATGCTGTACAACAAAAAAAAAAAAAACAACATTGCATATGATTTGGAAACAGGATTTTTGTGCCTATCGTGTGGTAGGATGATATTGATCGATTGATAAAAAACAAGTGATGAAGAATCAGGTAGAAATCAAAGGGAAAATTCAGTTTTTAACAACTTTTTCGCATTAGCTCTCGTTTCAACAAAATTTCCGAGTCAATAAGAATGATGTTTTTGAATTCTAATTAATTTTAATGCCAAAATATTTTGAAAAATACAGAAAAAAATTCAACTTTATCACTGGATTCAAAAAAAAAAGAAAACAATCAAAACTCTGATGTTTAACGAATTCAACATTTTGACAAAGTTTTTTGCAAAACCATCAACCAAAATGGATTTATATTTTAATTTTTCGAATCTCAATTGGCGAAAGTTCGGTATTCAATCTCAGCAATTGATGAAGTTCATTGGGATGGATTCTCAAAGCAGTGTAATTTCCTTCAGAATTGATAAATTCGTTTATTTCTTCAACATTTTCCATGGTAAAAATTATGCCAATAAACTTTAATTTTGAGAAATGTTCCCGTGACATTGAACCAGAAGATAATGATGAGAGGAAATTTATGATTGCACGAATCTCTCGATCAAATTGAAAACCTCCAAACTAGATTTGAAAAAAAAAAGTTCATAATGGATTTTCAAAATCATAAAAGATTAAACCTTATTGAACAAACATTTGAATAGAGCTTTGTAGAGCCGATTCGAGATCTCACTAGCCAAAACTCCCAATAAAACATCGAAATTTTTTTCGGTCAATTGCTTCTTGAAATTATGCAACAACAAGTTCGTTTGAACAAGAAATGTTTGCATAAACGGACGAAGTCCTTCTGTTACTTCGTGACTCAATAGATCTTCTTCAATCAATTGATGACTAGAACCTTGAAACGAATCAATCATCGATTTAACTGGAGGTTTGAAAACAGTGACAAACAGTCGATGCGCCCCCGTAGTCGTTAATGAACGGAATTTTTGGTTCAAAGCACTCATGTTAGAGATGCAGCTGTCAAACAGTTCTGTTTGATTTTTTTGCTGTTGTTTCTTGCTTAGAAGACCACTTTTGGTGACATCATCTGTGATGGTAGAACAAAGCTTGTCGATGTATTCGCCTGCCACATCTAGATTGTTGAGCGATGCAATAAATATGAATCTAGATACTTCCACGTCATTCGAAGATTGTAAATATCGGCCCGATTGTAAAGCGTTATAAGCGTTGGTCAAATCAAGAGTTGATGAACTTGGATAACCGCTTTGAATTCGTTCATTGATCACCTGAAGAAAAATGGTTTCCAAAACAATGACACAATGATTGATCATTGCCAAAATCACGTTTATCGACATGCATGATACGGAACGTTTAAGGCACTTTTTTATGATGAAAAATATATCGTCCAACATGCTGGAAGTGATAACGGTTAATGCATCAATCGCTTCTCGCGTATCAACAGAATCCAAAAGTACAGCTTTTTGAACAGATTCTTTTAAAAAATACTCTTCTAAAAGAACGTAATTGGAATCTAGTTCATGAAGAGCTTGAGTCAGATCACAATCGCGAATTAAGGAATCGATTTTCAAAGCTGATGCCATTTCGGGGTGAACTTGTGATGAAGATTTGAACTTTTCCTTATTGATGCCAATATTTTCTAGGGGCTTGTTGTTTGCTGCTGCTTCTAAATCTACCAAACATCGAGTATTTACAAAATTCAAATAAGTTTGACTTCGATTTATAATGAACATCAAATCGTTGAGATGCTTATCAACTAATTTTGGATCAATCCGATCACCAGTCACAGCGGCATTGTTCGACTGACTAGAAGTTGAAAAAGAAAAATTTTTTAATGCTCGCCCGACGCTGGTTGTCAAGGTGAAAAAGTTTTTCTCATTTTTAAACATTTGGATAATTTTTTTAGATTTTTGATCGCATTTCAACTGTAGAATACTGGCAACTTGAAACAAGTTACCTGGACCATAAAATGTTTCGATCAATGGATAATGAACGTCGAGTTTTTGAGCGATCGTTTCAAACAAATTGGTTAGTTGAGCTAAAGCAATTGCACTTTTAGTTGCGGCATTGATTTTTTTTGCTTCCGACTCTTCATCGATTTGAGACCATAAATAGTTGCTAAATTTGACAAGACCTTGTTTGTGTTGACGGATAAGAGGAAAAATTTTAAAGAATCTTTCTACACTGGCTGTGTCTTTTTTGAAAACGGCTTCATCGAACCGAGTTGCTACAATGGAACGTAAACTCTGTTCAGCTTCGTGTAACCTCATCAAAGATTGATCTAAAGAACATGAATCCACATTAGCGCCAGATTCTTCGGAAGCTGATTTTCTCAACATAGACTCATCCATAGATAAAAAACGATAAATTAAACGAGCCGCATCCTCATAGTCTTCTTCGGCAAGAGCTTTTTGAATTCCTTCAGCGCAAGACCGAAGATCGATAATATCTTCGACTTGTTTCAAACAATCACTTACTCTTTTTTTCACCAAATCGAATGATTTAATTTTGTAGCTAACATCATCGGCCATTTTTGATGTGAAATGCATCAAATTAGATAAACGCTCGGCATCGCTTTCAACCAACGATATTCCTTCCATGTGTTTTAACAGAGAGGAAACCAAAACTTTGATATCGTCATCTTTCGATAAAAGTGAATCGATTTCTTGTTCAATCAATTTTTCCTCATTGTTTAAATGTTCAAGTGCACTGTTGATGTCGAGTTCGTTTTGAATGTGATCGAGCTCGTCCATCATTGTCGTTTCCATCACTCGTACTCAATCGACCAAATCAACGAACAAAAAAGATGATTTACACCGCCTTTTGAAGTACCAAAAAAAAACAAATCATTTAAAATTTTTAAAGACCAACAACAGTGGAAAAAAATAAAGAAATTTCGGCTGGATGGAAATAGACGGAAAATGATCAAAAAAAAGTTTTTTTTTTGCCATTCAGAAAGTTACCGACAATACCTTTGATTTAAACCAATTTGATTTTGAAGATTCAAAAAAATTGTTTAAAAAATCTAAAATATCTGGAAAGTGAATCCATTATTATTAGTAATGATCCGAATATTTAAAAAAATTGAAATTTTGCTCAGTTAAAATAGAGAAAAATAGTCACAAAGTGCGCATGCGTCAACAGAAAACACAAAGAGGTGGCAGTACCGCCATGACATCGAATACCATGCTGCCGTTTTTATAATTTTTTTGTTTGATGCCGGCCACTTTTTTAGATTTGTTGTTTTCCCAAAAATTGGTCCAAAATGTTTCATTTCAGAAATCAAAAAAAAATTGGATATTAGTTCTATTTAAAAAAAAATTCATTATTACTTTTTTCTAATTTTGATTATTTCCGAATAAGAAGAAAAACTAAAGCAAATCAAAGAAAATGCATCTTTACAATTTAACGTTGCAACGTGCCACCCATATTTCGATTGCAGTACATGGAAATTTCGCCGGCCATAAACAACAGGAGATTGCCTTGGCCAAGGGTCGTATTCTTGAATTGGTTCGACCCGATCCCACCACTGGAAAAGTTCATACATTGCTTTCGGTTGACATTTTTGGTGTGATTCGTTCGATGATTGCTTTTCGATTGACTGGTGGATCGAAAGATTATTTGATCATTGGTTCTGATTCAGGTCGAATTGTTATTCTCGAATATCAACCTACCAAAAATTGTTTCGAAAAAGTAAATATTTTAGAATTTGTGTAGGAGTTTTTTTAATCATTTTAAAAATTTTAGATTCATCAAGAAACTTTCGGGAAGAGTGGCTGCCGGCGTATAGTGCCCGGTCAGTACTTGGCAATCGACCCGAAAGGACGAGCTGTCATGATAAGTGCTGTCGAAAAGCAAAAGTTAGTATATATTCTAAATCGAGATGCCGCAGCTCGACTGACGATTTCTTCACCTCTTGAAGCACATAAATCAAATACGTTCGTTTATCATACGGTCGGTGTTGATGTCGGCTTTGAAAATCCGATGTTTGCTTGTCTTGAAATGGATTACGAAGAAGTCGATTCCGATCACACCGGCGAAACTGCTCAACAAACACAACAGCTGTTGACATTTTACGAGCTTGATCTTGGTTTGAATCATGTTGTCAGAAAATATAGCGAAAATCTTGAAGAGCACGGAAATTTTTTGATTTCAGTACCTGGCGGTTCTGATGGTCCATCGGGAGTTTTAATTTGTTCAGAAAATTATGTCACTTATAAGAATTTTGGTGATCAACCAGACATTCGTTGTCCTATTCCAAGGCGTCGTAACGATCTTGACGATCAAGAACGTGGCATGATATTTGTCTGCAGTGCTTCTCATAAAACCAAGTCAATGTTTTTCTTTTTGGTACAAAGTGAACAGGGCGACATATTCAAAATAACTCTTGAAATTGATGACGACATTGTCACTGAAATGAAGATAAAATATTTTGACACTGTTCCAGTGGCTACCAGTCTTTGTGTTCTACGTACCGGATTTTTATTTGTTTCTTCTGAATTTGGCAATCATTACTTATATCAAATTATTCATCTTGGAGATAATGATGCGGAACCCGAGTTCAGTAGTTCTATGCCTCTTCGAGAAGGCGAAACGTTTTATTTTGTTCCAAGAAACTTGAAAAACTTGGTTCTTGTTGACCAGATGGAGTCTCTTGCTCCTATAATGCATTGCCAAATTGCCGATGTGGCTAATGAAGAGACCCCCCAGTTGTTAATGGCTTGTGGTCGAGGACCTCGTTCAACCTTTCGTTTATTGAGACACGGTCTTGAAGTGGCTGAAATGGCTGTTTCCGAGTTGCCTGCACCGCCTATTGCCGTTTGGACAGTTAAAAAACGACAAGATGATAAATTTGATTCATATATTGTTGTCTCGTTCACACAAGCTACTCTGGTTTTGTCGATAGGTGAAACAGTCGAAGAGATTACCGATTCTGGTTTTCTTGGATCATCTCAAACTATTGGCTGTGCTCAAATTGGCGAAGCCGCTTTGGTTCAAGTCTATCCTGAAGGCATAAGACATATTCGCGTTGACAAGCGTGTTGACGAATGGCGTGCTCCGGGCCGCAAACAAATTGTTCGATGTGCCATTAATTCGCATCAAGTTGTTATTGCTCTCAGTGGCGGTGAAATAGTTTATTTTGAAATGGATATGACTGGCCAGTTGAACGAATACACTGAACGAAAGGACATGAACTCAGATGTGATATGTATGGCTCTTGGCGATGTTCCGCCTGGTGAACAGCGCTGTCGATTTTTAGCCATTGGTCTCGCTGACAACACGGTCCGAATCATATCTCTTGATCCATTGGTAAATTTTGTTTCACATTTTGTATAAGTTCTTAAATTTTTCTCATTTTAGGAGTGTCTTACGCCTCTGTCGTTGCAAGGTTTACCAGCTCGTCCCGAATCTCTTTCAATTGTTCAAATGGGTTTGATGAAATCTGACCAAAAATCTACTGGAAAACTTTACTTGAACGTTGGACTTCAAAACGGAGTCCATCTGAGAACCGTATTGGATGAAATTACCGGAACTCTTTCTGATCCACAAACTCGTTATCTTGGCAGTCGTCCCATCAAACTTTTTCAAGTTTGCATGCAAGGCAAAGAATCATTGTTAGCCTTATCTAGTCGAACTTGGCTTTGTTATTACTATCAAAACCGATTTCACTTAACTCCGCTCTCGTACGAACCATTAGAATATGCATCTGGTTTTTCTTCCGAACAATGTCCTGAAGGTATTGTGGCAGTTTCTTCGAAATCCCTCCGTATTTTATCTTTGGAAAATTTGGGAACTGTTTTCAATCAGCAATCATTAGATCTGGAGTACACACCTCGACGATTTGTTGTTCACCCAGAAACATACAACATTGTTCTTATAGAAACCGACCACAACGCTTTAGTTCCAATAGCCAAAACACAGCGCAAACAACATCTCGCTCAAGAAATGATTGAATTGGCTCCGGCAGAAGAGAAACAACAAGCTAAAGAAATGGCTTTGGCGTTTCTCAGCGAAAATCTTCCTGAGAATATTTTTGGTGCACCGAGGCCCGGTCCTGATAATTGGGCTTCTCTGATTCGCATTTTCAATCCTGTTCAAGGTAAAACGTTGCAAAAATTCTCATTTGAACAAAACGAAGCAGCCATGAGTTTGGCATTGGTTCGGTTTATGGTGGAACCAGAAACTTATTTCATTTTGGTTGGGGTTGTTAAACAATATCGTCTGGTCGATCATCAACATGCTGGATGCGAAATCCAAGCTTACAAGTTTGATTCTGATCTAGAAAATTTAGTTTTAGTTCATCGGACGCCTGTCGAAGACATTCCCAGAGCGATTGCATCATTTCAAGGCAAAGCAGTGATCGGTGTGGGAAAGTTATTGCGGATCTATGATTTAGGCAAAAAGAAACTTTTGAAAAAATGCGAAAACAAAACGATTCAAAATTTTATTGTCACAATCAATACCATGGGTAACAGAATCTACGTGGCCGATGTTCAAGAAAGCTATTATTTTGTTCGATATAAACGTTCGGAAAATCAGTTGATCGTTTTTGCGGATGACGTTTTTCCACGATACGTCACTTCTACGTGCATTTTGGATTACGATACGTTGGCGTGTGCTGATAAGTTTGGCAATATTGCCATAATTCGATTACCGGATGATGTCAACGATGAGGTTGATGATGATCCAACCGGATTGAAGTCACTCTGGGATCGTGGCTGGCTGGGAGGAGCTTCTCAAAAGGCTCAAGCCATCTGTAATTTTTACATTGGGGATGTTATATTATCATTGAACAAAGCCACTTTGATTCCTGGCTTTTCCGAGGCCCTTGTATATACAACAATTTCGGGAGCAGTCGGAGTACTTGTTCCATTCACTTCACGCGAGCAATTGGATTTTTTTCAGCATCTAGAAATGTACATGCGTTCCGAAAATTCACCGTTATGTGGTAGAGATCATTTGGCGTATCGATCATTCTATTATCCAGTCAAAAGTGTCATCGATGGCGATCTATGCGAACAATTCAATTCGCTTGATTTTGCTAAACAGAAAAACATTGCCGAAGAAATGGATTTAGCGCCAGCTGAGGTTTTGAATTTTTTCATGAAATTTCAATTTAATTTTTTTTTTTTCTTCTCATCTCAAAAAGGTTTCTAAAAAACTTGAAGACATGCGAACACAGTACGCTTTTTGAGAAAATTCCCTTCTGTTGGCATTCTTCGTTGTTGTTCCATTCCACTTCATCCGGGTGAGTTTTTTTTCTGTTTGATTAAGGATTTTTCAAGAAAGTTCTACTTAATCCATGAATATGATGAATCTTAATTCTTAAGTCCGTGTTTCATATGAATCATGTAATGATTTTAATTTAAGAATCTGAACAATCTCTTAGAGTTAAATCAACTTTTCTCTGGTTGGTTGTTGAACATCAATTATTAATAGATTGTTGTAATTTTCTTTTCTAAAAATTAATTCTCTTTTTTCTCTCTCCCTCTCCTGTTCTCATGGTTTTTAGATTCGTTAAGATTCTCGTTCTTCTACTTGGCTTCATTCGTTTCCAATTTTGGAATTTTTTCCCATAATTTCAGATTTTCTTCGAATAGAATCATCGGTCCTCGTTCTACTCATTCATTCAGCTCATAGGGCTCCCCAGCAAGAATCACCATTTTATTTTTTGAAGAATTTTTTCCTCTCATTTTTTTTTTCAACTGTTACACACCCATTGATGATGATCATAGAACTAGAAAAAAAATTGTAAATAAATATAATACCCATAATAACAATAATGATGATGGAAAAATTTCTGATCCATTTACCAACCGGTTATTTGCTTTCTAATCTCTAATCCAAACCCTTCGACCCTAAGACTTTTGAAAAGTTTGGTATCCTATCTGGTACCCATTGGAGAACCATGCGAATAAGGTTTGAGTTGAGATGTTTGTCGTTTCATTCTGATCGAGATGTTTTTTTTTTTTTTTTCTCGTTTTCAGTCTATCAAAGTTTGTCTACTGGAACAATAGTCTGTTGCCTGGCAAAAATTAGAAAATAGAGAAGAGATAGTGTTTTCTTTGAAAAGCGTTGAAACGTGAAAGTGTTTCCAAAGGAATTTATCATGGAAGATAAATTTCTGATTGAACAAGAACCAAATTTGTCTCTCGTTCGTTTTCTTTCTCATTTGGAACCGAATTCCGAGTCGCCATTTCGATTCGATTATTTCGTTTTCAACTATTCCAGCAATCTGGTTCGTTTGGAAACTTTTTTTGTTTGTCTTCAAAGTTTCACCATAACACATTTTCATCTCTGGTGGTGTTGGTTAAACTCTCTGGACCGCTAGTCCAAATGACTCGAATCAATCTATATACACATCGATTAGATAGGATATATCGTAAATGTCTTGATGTTGGTCTAGTGAACAATGATCTAGTGTTGTTTAATGACTAGAAGAAAAATTAAAACTTTCTTACTTTCCAATATGAACACAGCGTGAAGAAAAACAATGAAAACCTAGCTAGTGTGGTGTGTGGCCAGATGATGTCTCGAGACATCAGAATCTTTTTGGGGACCCGAGAGAAAAAAAGAATGAAATGAATGAAAGAGCTTTTTGGGTTTTTTTCTTGCGTTTTCCTGTTGGAATACCCGAACCAAAGTAACGTATTCTTCTATTTGGTAGATGAATAATATTTATTATTATTGTTTAACGGAGACGACGGAACAAATAATGAATTGCACATTAATCTCAATTCGCTTGATGTTTGGTTCGTTGTTTCTGTGAAACTTTCTGTTTCAGATGAGTTTTTCTTTTTACCCACTCCACTATTGCTTTGGTTTTGTTTCTCTGGTTGGTCTACATTCTACTCTGGGTCCACCAGTAAAAGAAAAAAATTAGAAAAATATATATATATGTCATCTATGGGTGGTTCAAGGATTCATCTCGATTCTTATGTTAGTGTCCGGAATGTTAGCCCGGAACCGCAACAACAACAAAAACAATTATTTAACTTGAAATATAGAACATTTCTCTCTCCCCCACCATTTCCAAAGGAGTTCCGAAGAAACCAGAGAGAGAGTGATAGAATGGGGAAAAGACCGAAAGAATGGCGTAAAAAAAAAGTAACACAGATAACAAATAACCGAATTTTTTTCCCGAGTTTCGGGATTTTTTTTTCTCTTGCTCGGGAAAACTCTGGTATTGTGTCTTGGAAAAAGTAGTAGCTAGTTAATTTTTTTTTTTTTTGGCTGGCCTAGTTGGAGCCAGAAAAAGATTTTTCTCGCCGAACATGTGTGATGGTGTGTGTGTTGTCTACCGAGCTATTTTTGGTAACACGAGTTTTTTTTTCTTTCTGTCTTTCACTTTTACAACAAAATCTCTTCTTCATTTTTTTTCCGAGCTTTTTCTTTTTGCTTCGGTTGATTCCGATACGATGATATATTGGAGTTTCTTCTTTTCTTGGCGTTTAGCTAAGCGTTCTTGAAAAAACAAAAACAACGCTGCTGTTGAAGAAGAAGACGCCGACGCCAAAAAAATATTCTGATCGAATATTTCGGGTTCTTTCCAAAAACCAAAAAAAAAGAAATCTGAAGACCTTTGTGTGGCGGGATATGAAGCCAGTATATAACTGGTTTGTTTGATTTGTTCTGTTGTCCCCGAATGTCACAGACCAACACCACTGAATACGAACACACAACATTCGCTTCGATATCGCTGTATAATATTGTGTTCTATTCTTGTTCCAAAAAATGAAAACAACTAGCAGTCTGGGTCTCAATTTTTTCTCTTAATGCGAGCATGATGTTGAATGGCATCGGAACAAAAACAGGTTGATATATAGAAAAGATCCTTTTTTTTTTGCCGCTACCAGATCGAATAGATGGCTCCCATTTGAGAGTTTCCACTCTGGAAAAAAAAATCAGAAAATGAAATTCTTTTTCGCCTCGTTTTCAATAGATGAAAACATCGGCATAAAATATATCGAGCATTGTTATCACCGTAGTCGTCTTCTTTAAGTCGGTCTTTCATACAACCAACGCCAACCGATATCATTTCTAGTGGTTCATCAAAGAAAAAAAAAAAATTAGAAGAAATAGTTTTTGCTCAATACCATTGTGAAATATCATCGTTTGATGGTGGTTTGGTAGTGGCTAACGAGATTCAACCAGGCGTTTGTTTGTTTGTTTCTGGTTTCTTCCAATATACAACAACAAGGCAATGCTACTTTTTTTCCTCTTCTTCTGGCTGACTGGCTGGTTGTATGTAGTATGTTGATGATGATGATCCTCATTATTATTATTATTGGAAAGTAATAGTAATAATAATAATAATAACAATAATAATAGTAGAAAACAAAACAAACACACACACACACGCATACACAATACCCGACCAAGAATAAACCGATGAATTGAAACTCCAAATAGGAAAGAAGAAAGTGCTTTGAGTGGTGTTGTTATTGTCGTGTTGTTGTCGTCGCCGCCGCCGTGTGTGTGTATACTGCCTTTTTAATCATGAATTTTTTTTTTACTGATTCTTGTTGAGGAGACCAAACGAAGAAAAGGAAAAAAAAACAAAGCCACAACCACCAAGAAGAATTGAAGAACCAGATTTCTCAATAACAAACAAAACGAATCTAACCAGAAAAATGCAATGAAATCAGATTAATGAATAATATGAAAAAAATAAATTATTAAAAATTAACAAGCTTACTATCATCATCATCATAAAACACGATGTTTGAAAAAACATCATCGTTATTGTCATTGCCAGCGTCTTCATCAAAAATATTGGCATCAAGCATCATCGATTCGACGACAACGACCACTTCGAGGACTATTAGCATTATTCGATTCGATAGTTTGACCAACAAGAGAACCACCGATCTCAAACCACTTCAGCTCAATTAAGCTCAAAAAAAAAACTCAACATGATGATAACTAAATTGTTGACACAGTGTCGTCGTTGTGATTCGTTCGCACACTGTTAAATGTTTCGTTTCGAATGATGAAGATAGGTAACGTAAATCCATGTCCAACTACTGTTTCTGCTAATGATGGCTGATGATTATCGGCCATACTCAATCATTAAAAGAAGAATATTTTCTGTTCAAAGTTCGTTAAAAAAGTTTGAGTCGCAAATTTTTGACCAACAAAAACTGATCATCCATCGAATTACTGTCAACAAAAACATTTCTTCAGCGAAAAAGTGAGAAAGCAGATCTTTGAATGAATGTTCGTCCGTTCTTTCGTTAGACCATCAAGAAGATTTTCCATTGAAAAAAAAAAAACTGTTGTTTCGGTTGTTGCCGCAATCAGCAACGTTTTTTTTTTTTTTTCTTTCGCTTGAACATCATAATTTTTGTTATTGTTTTCTTCTGAATGCAATGTGTCATTGAATATGATTATTCTTCTTTTTGGTTGGATAGACACGACCGGTTGTTGGTTTTTTCCTTCTTCATCATCGCTATTCACTACTATTGGATAGAGCTCAGAAAAAGAGAGTTTTGTTTTTGCTGCTGTGTGTGTGTGAGTGTTTTTTTTTCTCTGTGGTTGTGAATAAAATGACGACAATGCCGAAGACAACAACGACGACGACTACGATAGTGAAGTTGTGGTTTTTGTTTGATCAACAAACACAATTCCAGTAACAACAACAACAATATAATTATGATGAGGATTTTTTATCTTGTTCTTCTCTATTATCACCATCATCGAAAAAACACCACCACCACCACCACCATCATCGCAATCCCCATCACCGAAAACATGAAGATAAAATATGCCTTTTGATTTTGATACTTCTTCTTCTTCTGCTAATTCATTCATCAACGAAGTCGTTGTCGCCGTTTTTGTTACTTCTTCTTTTTTTTGTTGATCATCATCTTCATGTTTGTTGTGGTTGTTGGTTTACGTTCACAATTTTCTTCACTCTCTCTCACTTCAAACCAACAGCTTAGCTAATAATCTACATTCAAGAGGACCTGGCAAGGTGATGTGTCTGTCTGTGTGTGTTTGTTTATTCGTGGTTGATTTGAAAGAAAGAAAAAAAAACGTGATTCACCTCTTGTCTCAGTTTTTTTTTTCATCCTAAAATAAATAAATGAAATCGATCAATAAGAGAAAAGAAAACAACAGAAGTTGTAAATACCAGAAAAGAATTTTGATATCGATCGTTTGAAAACGACAAAAACATCAACTTCAGCCAACTGACGATAATCTCAATCGTTGTTATCAACCAGAATTGAATCTTTATTGTTTGTTTAGAATTGATGTGTTCTTCTTTGTTTTTTTTTTCACGCCGCTCTAGTTGATTTTTTTGGCTTTAAATCCATATCATCATTTATCAAATTGTGTTCATCTTTAGGATTTACAGAGTATTTCGAAAGAACTGGCTTTGAAAAGTCTTTCTAGACGAGAGGAAAAAGTGTTTTTGTTGTTTCGCTCTTTGTCGTCTTCTTTTGTTGTTTTTGGATGATTTCGTTTGATGTGAACGTGTTTATGTTTGTTTGTTAACTTGAATAAATACTTTCGATCATCAATCGTGTCAATGCATCCGAAACATTCATCATAATGATAAAAATAATGTCGCTTGATTGTGATGAATCAATCGTTCAGTACAACTAGTTTTCGATTTTTTTATTCTATTAGATTAATTAAAATGGAACCGGTTACCGGTTTGAAAATCATGAAATTTTAATCTTCGTTTGCTCTTGTTCAATATTTCCTTACCAATTCAAGTCTTTCAATCTTAAATTTTTTAATCAATAAAAAATCAAATGATTTGATCTTTCCATTTCTCATCAAAAATCAACAAAATAATCTCTTCACCTCAAAAATATTTCAACGATTGTTCAACATTCAGGTCAGTCTCTTCTCTGAACTTTGGTTCAATTCCATAATTTCCATGAATTCAATATCTTTGAACCAAATTTCTTGAAATCCTCATGAACTGAGGTGATTGAAGTATTAGATTGAATTAGATTCAGTTCTTCTTGGAGAATTTTTTATTATTTTCTAAAAAAAAAACGAAAAAATGATTTGTTTTGGTAGTTTTGGGAGAGTCAGAAAGAGAAAAAAAATTCCGGGAAACTTTTCCTGGTTGAAAGAAAATCTGAGCCTGAAAACTATTTCTTTCCTGAGTAGTGAAACTTGGTTGAAGGTTGAGTTTTTGTTGTTCTCGGTTCGCCCATTCATCTCTTGTTTTTCCTTAAGAAAAAATCAATTTTCTGTTTCTCTTGTGTTCGACTTTGCCCCTTGGCATCTTTTTTCTTATCAATTTTTGAAATGAGAAAATTTGAAAAGCAAAAATTTCTCCTAGAAGCAGAAGAGGATGATGAACGAAATAGATGACACGATCATGACAAAACATTGATCAAGCATGGTGGTTTTCCAAAAAAAAAAAAAAACAACAACAATCTATCGATTATCTAATTGAAGTGAGTGTTGTGTTTCTTTTTTCTCTTTTTTTTATTCTATTCTTTATGTTTTTAATTTGGTTTTGTTTTGGTTTGAAACAAAAAAACAAACACAGACACAAACATCTTTTTATCAACCAACCAATCGTACAACAAACAAATCCAAAGAACACTCTATGTTTGGGTTTGTTTGTTTCTGGTGATTTGTATGGAAAAGTTTCCATGTTTGTGATATAATGTGTGCGAGTGTTTTTTTTTTTTTTTTTTTTAGTGTCAATTATTGAGTATTGGTGTTTCTTGTTTCTGGTTCGGTTTGCCGAAACTAGATATCTGATTTTGTTATCTTCAAAACTGTATCGATCAATTCTAAACTTGTTATTTTCTCTTTCTTCACCGGACTATGAATTTTAAGATGATTTGGGTGATCCAAAATCGAAAGGTTTTCCTCTTTTTCAATAAAGTGCTTCAGGTTGATAGTCACAAAGATCGAACATCAGCTTATCTTTTTCGTTTTTGGTTTTGGAAATAAGCCAAGCAACTTTCAGAAAGTTTTTTGTTTCCGTATCAAACTGGGGTAAAAAAAAAAGGCAAAACAACATTTTGCTGTCACTTTGCTGTTTTTGGTTGCTTGATTTGGTTTATTCATTGATTCATTCTCTCTCAATCTCAACAGAATTGGCTTTACAATCTAACCGAAACCTAAATAGGATTATTCATTTATTTTTTCCCGTTTTCCTTCTTCTCTGTCCGATGGGTAATCATCCTTTTTCTTAAGATTAGATTCAAGTTTATTCTAAAATATTTTCTTCTCCAAGATTTTCAGAGAGAGAAAAAACGATCGAATATCGTATCGATAGCGGCTGATTGCGATGATGATGATGATGCTTTTCGATTTTTATTAGAAACTCCAATCTCAAATTCGATTTCGATAATTTCTATTTTTAGAAGAACATATTTTTTTTTGTCTTGCTTTGTTTCAAATACTTCTAATGAATATTGATATACTGGCGAAATAATCACAAAATTTGATTAATCCTGTTTGGATTGTGTGTGTGAGTGTGTGTGCGTGTTCTATCAACATAACACCATAACGACATGATCAAAAAATTTATTATGTTTCTTCCATTCAATCATTATGATCAGGATGATGATGATCATCATCACGTTAATAATTCAATGATGTTATCAATGATCATACGTTTTTATTGAAACTTCAAATGTCTGATAAATTTTCTCTTTCTTGGCTTATTACTATAATGGATTGATTGAATGATTGATGATCATCCATTAATATTAATTATCATTTTTTTGTTCGATTGTTGCCTAAGTTCTGAATTTTAACACTTTAAAAACTTTTACTATCATATCAAGGAGAGATGTTTTCTTGAAAATTTCTTCAATTCACCGATTCGATCAAGATCAATAGCCTAAACACATACTGACGATATTGATCAAGACTTTTTTTTTAGTTGAAAGTTCTCCCGTATCGAAAAACATTGTAAATTGATATAAGATGTTTGTGTGTTTGGCAAAAAAAAGGGTTGTTAACCGCACTCCAATCATTCATAGAATAACCTGGATGAAAACCACGTTCACCAAAATTGATGATCATTGATCAAAAATCATGATGCAAAAACGTCTAGATATATTGAAAAATTTGAAGAAAATTGAAGAAATCAATCATGTTCTAAGGGAATTTTTTCTATTTCTACCAACAAAACTTGTACGTCAATGAATTCGAATGTTTTTGATGGTAATTTTGAAGAGGTCATTTCAATGGCTCCTCATCATTACATAGTCTACGAAGCTTCTCTAAATTCATCAAATTGGGAATATTTATCCAGAATATGGGAATCATGGGAAAAATCTTCTGTGAAAAGAGCCATTCAAGTTTTGATAGGAAAACTTTTGCCCTGTTCAGAAAAAAATAGAATCAAGAACCAAATTGGGTTCAATCAATTTGAGAAGGTTTGCTTCAAATACCACTTTTCTTTCACCTGTTGTTTTTGGCCAAATTTCCTGTGGTTTTTTTTCCTGTTATCAGTACTCAAAGTTTAAAAACACCCAAAGATTCATTGTCCACTGATTACCATGGTTGATTTGGCTAAACAAAGTTTTTGGGTTTTTGGATCCATATCGTATTTTTTTACCACTGATGGATCATTTCAAATTTAAATCTGGATGAATCTGGTGATCTTATGTTGGGCCTTGTTTCCTGAAACCAAGTATCCACGAACATGCTGAGTAAATTATTTCCATCAGTATTATTGTTTTGGGAATTTTCAACCAGGCAAAGATACCATGCTCTCCTAAATTATTTATTCAATTTGGTTGAAAATCGGCACACGTTTGGGTGTATTTTGCCATGTTTTATATCAACCAAATACAACCCTATTAAATTGCCATCAACTACTAAACAATCCAGAAGCATATGAATGGTTAATATAGGAAATAAAAATATGAAATCTGGGACATGGAACCCAGAGAGAAAAACACCTTGGCAATGGATTCATCTCTCTCCTGAGAGTCTTATTAGATTCAAAAAAAAAATTTTCTTAACCACCTGGAATTTTATTCAGGGAGCAGAGAAAGAATCCTGGAAAATTTTCTCTTGATCAAACCGTTTGGAACAACAAATCATTCTACTTTATCAAGTTTTCTCTTGGCTTAATCATTTCTTAAAAAAAAAAATTCTTTGGATCGATTTTGGAACAACAACAGAATGGTTTGGTTGTAGTACTATTATGATAATGATGTTGATGAATGAAATCTCAAACAAATTGCAGCAAAAAAAGAAAGAATGTTTTGTTCGTTGTGTTTGGAAGAATTTTATGTAAATTTTTTCCACCAAAATCAGGTTGAAGGGATTCATTCTTCTCATTTAAAAGTCTCGGATTCATCACGAACCAATCTTTCTTGATTCTTGTGGGGGGAAACGGGGTGTAAAGAAAATATTTAAATTTCCATTTGGGTCTCGATTTTCTGTTTTTCGGGATAGTTTCAACATAGATTCTGTGTCTCGCTTTGTCTTTATCTATGTCGTTCTGCTAAATTTTTGGTTTAGGCAAATAAAAATAAATTAAACAAAATGAGCCCAAATTCAAGTGAATGAATGAAAGAGAGAGAGGGAGAGAGAGAGAGAGAGTGGCAAAGACAACCAGAAACAAGTCTTCAACAAAGTGCCAAGTGTCAAAAATGCGAGTGTTGAGTTTGCGAAGAATTCCCGTTCAGAGTTTACCGGTAAATTGTTTTTTTCCGGTAAATATTAGTAGTACGGTTAGGCCGAAAACTATTAGTACGTTGGCCTATTTTTTTTTCTTGATTATTGATTCGTGAGAAAAGTTTATGATCAAAGTTTTTTCACCAAACCAAATGGAGAGACCCAGGCACGGAGAGTGAGAGAGAGAGAGAGAGATAACTGTTTCATAATTTATTAGAATATTCTTTTTCCTGGTTTTTTTTCTCTGTTCTGGTTGTAAAATTTTAAAATGAGTTTTTTTTCTTTCTCTTTGGTTGTTGATCAAATACGACAAACAAGCTATTTATAGTTTCATTCTGTTTTTATTTAAAAAGAAAATTGAAGTTTTCAATCGAAATTTATTTTTTTTCACTTTAAAAAAATAAAACAAAACCCGAGAATAAGTTTCGGGTCTCTCTTCTGGGTGAGTAGTGGCCCAATTGTTTTCTTCTGGGTCGATAAAAAATCGATGAAATTTGAAAAATTTAATTTGAATTTCATTTTTTTTTTCTATTATTTTCGATGTTGTCTTTGGTCCTAGTGAAAAAAAAAAAAAAAAAATATTTATACAAAACATCCTCCTCATCCTCCTCTTGGTCTTCTTCCTGGGTTCTTCAATTCTTGGGCTCTTAATTCTTCTATCGAATTGATTTAATGGATTGTTATTGTTGGTTGTAGTTGTGGGTTTTTTTTTTCTCTCCCAAAAACTTGTTCCAAGAGTTGGGTTAATTTTTTTGAAGTTTTTTGAGAAAAAAGAAAAAAACTTTTGAAATGTTTGAGGAGGAGAAATGAATAATTACACGTTGTTTATGAATGATCAAGATGAGTTTGGTTTTTTTTTTTTTTGGATATTCGAAAGTAAATCTCTCTTCTGCTCTCGACAGGCAATTCATTTTGAGTGGAATTTTCATTTTTTTAAAATTTTATTTTTTAAATAAAGTTTTGGTTTTTTGTTCTTCTGGTTTTTCTCTCTAAATCTCTCTATTTTTTAGGGTCCCAGTAAAACCATTATATGCTTTTCAATTATTTGTGTTGTTGTTTCAGAAAAAAAAACTGGGGTTGAAATCAATTTTTGGAAGGGTTCTCTCTATCTAGGTTCTAGGTCTTCTACATCGAAAAGTTCTTTTGATTTGGGTTTTCACAAATCGATCGATCGATATCAATGAGTTTTCTGTTTTGTTTTTTCTTTCTGGGAAATAACTTTATTTGTGGAAATTAAATTATTCTCTATGTGTGGAAAGGAACCAAACCAAACCGAATCAGAAAAAAATATCAATTCAGTTTTGGTGGATGAATGTTTTTGATTAAAACAAAAAAAAACTGTATTAAATGAAATCAAAACCACATTTCTATTTTCGTTTATCCACAGGGCCCAGAGTTTAAAAAACAATAATTTCGACCAATTACACACCCAAAGATCAATTTCCCACCGATGAACCAGTGTTGCTTTTGCCAAATTCAATTTCTTCTCTGCTTCTCCTAATTTCAAATCGATCTAATCTCGATTTTTGGCAGTAAATTAATTCGCAAAACGCCCATTAAAAATCGGTTTTAAAATTTGAAATTATTTGAGTCCTAAATTTTATCGGTAACGAAAAAAACCCAGTTAATCAAAGATTCAAGATCTGAGACATTTTTTTTAAAACCTGTTACACTATTCCGAGAACATTTTCAAAAGGTTGAAATAGGTGGTGGTGGTGGTTGGTGGTTGCACTTGAAATCCACAGTCCAATAGTTTAATAGTTTTTCCCGTTCTTTATTTTCTCCATCTCTATTGAATAACAACTTGATTATTTTAATAACAACAAAATCATAAATAGAATTATTCTAAAAATATAAAATATTAATAAAGTGATATTGAATGAGCACCAAAAACAGAACAAAACAAAACAAAACAAACGGTAAACCTAACCGGTTCGTTCCCGGGTTTATTCTCGCAACGGAAAGCGAAATACAGAAGCCAATGTTTGTTTTCGGGTTGTACGGGAAACACACATCGAGCACAAACATTCTGGAGAAAAACACCGTTTCGCTTTGATTAACATTCGTATTCCCAACAACTATCACTATTCGGGTTTGTGGGTTCTGTGCTGTGTCTGTCGTCTATTTTTGGGTTTCTTGTTTGTTTCTATTATTAGAACCATTTACGTATCAAAACTCTGTGTCTCTCGCATACACCGATTCATACGACGATTCGACTCTAGAAAATCCCGTGTTTTCTTTTAAGTTTTATTTTTGCCACGAACCTGATTCTTTACCGTAAATTTTTTTGGTTAAAAACCGAAATCAAGATTATTCACATTCCACTTCTCTGACTAACTGACTGGCTGGCTAGCTAGCTGGTGTCGTTTGTTCAGTTTTCAATTGTTTTTGTAAAGTTTTTTTTTTTTTTAAACAAAATTTGAATCAATCACCGACGTTTCTTGTTGTCCGATTTGTCTGTTTAGGGAATTCTAACAGCAACAAAATGACCGCTATTAGTATTTCGATCAATCCAAAGTGTTAATTTTTTTTAATTTTATTCTATTCAGAAAATTTGAGTTTTATTTCTAAACCAAACGGTTTGTTGTTGTTGGCAGAGTTTTCCCTTTGCTAGGTGTTTGTTTTTTTTTGTTCTCAATAAAACCAAACGGAATGCAATGAATGAATTATTTATCAGCCAACAACATTTTCTCAAAATCGAACAAAATTTTATTCTTCTCCATTTTTTTTCTTCCAAATGTAAAATAACTAGAAAAGTTTTGGTTCTCTCTTTGTTCTGTCATAGGGTTCTGGGTTCGAGTTTTTTTTTTTTACAGGTTGATAGGGACCAGAAGCAAGAGGAAATTTTCCAAAGTTTTCTCATTCCTTCATTTCAAGCAGTCAATGGAATTTGAATAAATTTCCTCTCTCCTCTCTTGCTTGGAAACATTTTAAAATGTAAATTTTATTTCATTTTTCTCTAGAATATATTTAGAAAGACCCGAGAAGCACCTAGGAACACATCCCAGGCAAACAGGCACATTCATTCATTGATTGCTTCAAGTTAGAAAATTATTTTTCTTCATTTTATTTTTTATTGAATTTCTTTTGTTTAAATGTTCTTTAGTTTGTCAAATGTTGTACTCTTGTATTTTTTTGAAGTGTTTTTAAGAAAAAATATTTTTTTTTTTCAAACATTTCAAATGGCTTAATGTTGACAGAAATTTTTGCTCTCTTTTTAGGTTTGGTTTTTTGGGTTTTTAATGTGTCGAAATCTTATCTTTAAGATTTCCCTGGAAAACAAACCTCGTTTTTATCTGTTTGTATGGAGTTTTTTTTTTTTCGCTTATTAGGGAAAAAAATTCAACTAAAACCATCCATTTACTTTGATTTTGTTTTGTTTTTGTTTTCTAGCTTTGAAAGAATTGTTTTTTGGCAAATTCCAGCGTTCCCTTGAACCCTGTCGAAAAATTTGTGCTTCCAGGTGTTTGTTACCTGTTTTTGAGTCAGTAATTTTTTACAATTAATTGATTGTCGTCGTCGTTGTTGTTAACGAAATTTTTAAGAAAATCGATTCCTAAAAAAACAAACCTCCTTCTTCTTGTTGTTGTTAGAGATGTTTTTTTTTTCTCTTGAAATTTCCTCGTCAACCGCTTTCGCTAAATTTCATTGTTGGTTTGGCTTAAGTGTGCTTGGTTGGCTCTGTGTGTGTTTGTTTGGTGTTTTCTTTCTTTATGGTGTGTAATATCACATTTTCCTAATGCCTGCTTGCTTGCTTGCTTGCCTGCGTGTTTGTTTGTTAGTTTTTCTTTTAGGGAAAGAAAATTCGAAAGAAAGTTTGTTATAACGCTTGACGGAGCACAATTTAATAATATGAAATGTGTATGTGTGTGTGTGTTTTGTATCTCATAAAAATTGTGAGTCTTTAAAATTTTTTCCTTCTCTGTAAAGTTTTTTATTTTCTGGTAAAGTTTAAAAATTTTTTCGCTTAGTACTAAATATTATTAATATTAATAACAATAATAAACGGATTCTATTTTTAAAATTTATTTTATTTTCTAATATCATTCAAACCATGATGATGATGATAAATATAAAACGATATATCCCCGTATACAACAGTTTGTTCAATGAAGTCAATCGAGGATATACCTTCAACACACACACACACAGAAAAAGAATAGGAGCTATGGAGTTATGATATATGGGAGTTATATATCATTCGTATATTTGAATCATTTATTGGTTTTTTCCTTCTCCTCCTCTTCCTTCCTCCTCCTCCTCCACCTACTTCTTTGTGGATATATTTATAAAAAACAAAAACATTGTTCTATTAATAAATTATTTGAATGCTTGAAATAATATATTTAGCTGATGAAAATGATGATGCGGTAGTTTTTTTTTTGAAGCTATTATCTTCCTCAGAAGTTTGGTATAAAATTTTTCGACTAGGCATTCTCTAGGTCTAGGTGTGTCTGATGTGTTGATCTAGAATTTTTATTAGAGAAAAAAAAGCAATCGGATAGAATGGACCGGTAATTGATTATCGGTTCTATTCGGATTTTTTTTTTTGGGCTTTGACACTTGGTGTACACTTGGGTTCCTGTTGGTTATGTTGTGCTGATTGTATCGGGATGAATATTTTTTTTTTTTTGTGCCAAGGCGTTGGCGACAGAAACAGCGACAAAACAACGCGTTCTCAAAGTTCTCTCTTCTCAGTCTGCTCAAGTTTTTTTAGATTTAGACAATTTTTTTTTTTGACAATGTGATGACAATATCAACGTTGTTCAGGCCTACTCAAAACACCGCGGCGCCATCAAGACGCCATTCTAAACAATAAGAATATCTTAAGAGAAGCACCCGGAAAAATCACACAACTCAAGTATTATTCTGGCAAAAAAATTTTTTATTTTCACCGATGTTCAAGTTTCGGGTGTCCAAATCAAAAAAAAAACGGAATCTTTGAAACGGGCTTCTTCAAAAAAAAAAAAGTATCACAATTTAGCTCAAAAAGCTCTTGGAGCAAAAACTTTTGACCCAATTTCAGAAATAGAGCACCTTGTTCTCGGGGCTCAGGTGTGAAGAGAAAATGAAAAATTTAATCAAAACTTTTTCTCTCCCGGCCAGGAGAGCCAAAAAACTCTTCGACCAAAATCGATTATTCTAATCGATGATAGTAAAAAAATTTTCAAGTTTCAAGTAGAGATTGTTGAAAACCAAGCAGCCTGCCTGCCAGCCAGTCAATCGATCAATCGATTAATCAAATCAATCAATCAAACAATTTGATTTCATTTTGATCAATCATTCAATCAGAGATTGATTCTGTCTCAAACACACACACACGGAGACACTTTTTGTTTCACTAAGTTGTAAATGTTTTTATTACAGTGTCAAAAGAGTAATCAGTTTTTTTTTCACTGAATGAAACCGTCGATCAATAAAGTTGATGTTCAACTTGTTTGAGAACCAATGAAACAATGTTGTTATCAGGTGTGCATGTGTCAAGTGAAGTGGTTGCTAAAAATAAATGCTCAATTTTTTCTTTTAAAAGAAAAAAACCTTGAAACCTTAAATCAAATCACTTTGGCTACGTTTTCTGGTGGTGGTTTTGTTGGTTCTTTACGAATTAAAAAAAAACCACCACTCTTTATACAGGCTGTTGAGTTCCCGGTTGTTGTTCCAACAAACTCGAAACTATTTTCTAGTTCTAATATTACCTGTCTATATTGGCAACAAGTGTGCGTTCCATTACTAACTGTTGTTTGTCTTTCAAACAAAAACAAACGCCTAAATCGAAACACTCTATCAATCATCAAACGATGTCTTAACAACCACAATATTTAAAAAAAAAATCCGATCTATTTAATCGAAAATCAATCATCGCATCAAATTTATTATTTGCATTTAATCGGAACTTAAATAATTTAAGTTTTCTTAAATAAATAACTGTGTGTGTGTGTGTGTCATTAAAATAAATTAAAAATAAAGCATCTGACGTTGTGATGCAATCCTGTTTTGTCAATCTGAGGTAATCGTTCTGTCAATGATCTTTATTGCTGAGTATTTTTGACCGGTTCCAGTTCCAATGATTTTTTTTTTGTGAAAAATTATTTAATTTCTTTGTAAATTTCTAATAAATTTTCATTTTCTATTAAAGTTAAATTAATAATTTATTTGTTGTAATTTTTTTTTTAGTTTAAAAAATTAATGTTCAATACCATCCACAAAGGTCGTTCAACTTTGATTCGATTATTTTTATTTGTAAAAATCCCGGATCATAAAACTTTGTGACATCATCTTATTCGATATCGACTGATTCTTTTTCGAATCAAAATCATCATTTTTTTGTGGCAATACCTGGCAATTGTGACAAGAGAATCCGCTCCTTCTTTTCAAGATCGATTGATCATCATTGATTTGGTTAATCGTGGAATCAACTTGTTATCATCGCCATCCATCCATTCATTATCATCACTGTTGTTACATTTTCTAAAAAAACTCATTTTATTTGGTTAAAGGAATTTTTTTTTAGAAAAAAAACACTCGAAACCCAAGAAATCTGAAAAAGCTGAGAAAGACACGTTTCTTGTTTTTGTGCTTTCTCTCCATTGCTTCCTTCAAGCATCGATATTTATTCAATTCAATAAAAATAATAATTCAACGGTTCAACGAGAACAAGGAGAAAAAAACTAGCCATCATTATTTTCTAGCTGAAAATTCATTTTATTTCTGATCATTCAAAAACCATCACTGACCGAATCTGCCAATTTTTTTCTCTCATCGCTCTTCAACGAAACAATTTTGTGCCATAATTTTTTGTTCTTTGCTCGTTGAGGAAAGGACAAAAACGAAAAAAAATAATAACCATCTCTTGTTGTTTTATTTTTTGCTTGTTTGGCTTGTTAATCGGAAATTATTGTCACGACGACTAACAACAAGCTGGAATCTGATTCAGAAGCGAATCGGCGACCAAGTCTTCTGGCCAATGTAATGGGCTGTTTTGGTGGCTCAGCATCGAAGAACGATGCCGAAGAAGACAAACGCCGGAAGGAGGCCAACAAACGGATCGAAAAGCAAATACAAAAAGACAAACAAATCTATCGGGCCACACATCGTCTCTTGCTACTAGGTTTGTCGTCTGTTTTGTTTTTCAAATTTAAAAATAAATTTTTTCTTTATTTAGGCGCCGGTGAATCGGGTAAAAGTACGATTGTCAAACAAATGCGTATATTGCATGTCAATGGTTTCAGTGAAGAGTAAGTTCAATAAATCTGGGTGTATCGATTTTTATTTCTAATTTTAAATTTGAAAATTTTCAAGTGAAAAACGTCAAAAAATAGAAGATATCAAGAAGAACATTCGAGATGCCATATTGGTCAGTTAAATCAATTGGAAAAATTATTTGAATTTTGATCCATTTTTTTTCTTTAGACGATATCTGGTGCAATGAGCACGCTAGTACCGCCAGTTTCGTTGGAAAATCCCGAAAACCAATGGAGGGTTGATTATATACAGGACGTGGCCAGTAGTCCCGATTTCGATTATCCTCAAGTAAATGAATAAATATGATGTTTTCGAGGCTAAAAAATTATTTCAAACAGGAATTTTACGAACACACCGAAATCCTATGGAAAGATAGAGGAGTTCAAGCGGCTTTTGAAAGATCCAACGAATACCAACTGATAGATTGTGCAAAATAGTAATCTTGATAATATGGAAAGGATGTTCATTGATTTTTTTTTTCAATTTAATCAAAAGCTTTCTCGACCGAGTTCATGTCATCAAGATGCCAGATTACACGCCAAATGAACAAGATATTCTCAGATGTCGTGTGCTCACTTCCGGTATTTTTGAGACGAAATTTCAGGTCGAAAAAGTCAATTTTCAGTATGTCGTTTTGTTTTTTGATGAGAAAGTTTTTTTTTAATCTTTGTTTGCAATTTCAATCAGTATGTTCGATGTTGGTGGTCAACGAGACGAACGCCGCAAATGGATACAATGTTTCAATGATGTCACTGCCATTATTTTTGTAACCGCTTGTAGTAGTTATAACATGGTGCTCAGAGAGGATCCCAATCAAAATAGATTACGAGAATCGCTTGATTTGTTCAAAAGTATTTGGAATAATAGGTGATGTGTGCCATTTAACCCTGGAATTTTTTAAATTTTTTTTTTCTTCCAACAATCATATAGATGGCTGAGAACGATATCAGTCATTTTATTTTTGAACAAACAAGATCTACTCGCGGAAAAAGTGAAAGTCGGTAAATCGAGAATCGAGGATTACTTTCCAGAATATGCACACTATCAAACACCGCCCGATGGTAATTAAATTTTTCTTAATATTCGAATAACTTGATTCAAATTTAATTTCAGCTGTCTTCGATCCTGGTGAATCGGGCGATTTCATTCGAGCCAAGTACTTCATACGAGACGAATTTCTGGCAAGAATTCTAGTTTTTTTTTTCAAGAAATTTTTATTAAATTTTTTTTTCCCGTTCCAAAACAGAGAATAAGCACGGCCAGCGGTGATGGCAAACACTATTGTTATCCGCATTTCACCTGTGCGGTCGATACCGAAAACATTAGGAGAGTGTTCAACGATTGCCGTGACATTATACAACGAATGCATTTACGTCAATACGAGCTATTGTGATCTTTTCTTCTTTTTTTTCATTTTTTTTTTTCGCTGTTCTTGTTTTTTGTTTTTCTTATGATTCTACCATTTCTTTTTTTTCTTCTTATAAATTCTATAAATACGAAACATTATAAAAAAAACACTTTAATGAATTTTAATTCTTATTAATTTATAAATTATTACAACTAAAACACCAACCACAATGATGTACACATTTTTCCCAAAAAAAAAAACACTTCTTGTTCTTAAATTTACCAATTTAAAGTAAAAAAAAACAAACAACAACACGAATGGGCACCATGAGGCAAACGTTGATCTGATTTCGGTCTATAATCGATCAATGATCGAACAATGTATGAGCCATCAACGATATGATGTACCAAATGATATTTTTTCCAGAAAACACTTTAAACCACTGTTCACCCACACACCCAAACACTGATTCTGAACTGCTAAAACAAAAACAATAGAAAATTTCACACACATACACACAAACAAATCTGGACACTGGTCAAGTGTGGTCAAGTTCTTTCCGTCAAACGTCATTATTGTTTCATCTCTCCTACATCACTTCATCCATTACTGAAATCATCATTGAATTCATCACTTTATTGATTGAACATTTTTCTTTCCGTTCGTTCGTTGTTTTTATTATTATTATTATTATTTTGTTTGAATTTTTTTTTTGTTGAAAAAAAACTCGATTTGATGTTATATTGTACACACTCTGTATTCTCTATAAATATACTATTTATACATTTATACAAGTGAAACACCATTTGAAGAGCCCGTTTACCAACACACAAACACACCACCATCACCAGAACAAAAGAAAATTGTACAGAGTGCTCACGAACACACGGACACACAGATCGGAACATCGAATGATGGTCTCAATTTGTTTACACACACACCCACTAAAGAAATTTTCGGCCCATCGTTTACAAGGCCACCATAACACTGTTATTATATGATTTGATGAAATCGATATATTATTATATTGGACTCAATCCATCAATTAAATTGGTGGCGAACACATCTCTTCAGCCAAACAAAACACACACAGACAAAACACTGGGTATTCCTATCGGTGTTTTGGGAGAATATTCTCAATACCGGGTACCGAGAATGACACACACACCTATCCACCAACAAAGAATACACAACATCGAACATCGCTTCGGATAAAATAATTCATCGAATAATTATTTTCTCTCTTTGTTGATTTTAATTTTTGTTTTTTATTTTATTTTATTTTTTTCGAGAGAAAAAAAAACTCTGAGAAAAATCTCTTGTAATAATAATATTAATAATAATAATTAATTATAAATTGATAATTTTCAAAAGTTTTTCCGGTATTTTAGAAGAAAAAAAATCTGATTTGGAACTTTTGGGAAAACGTTCATTACAATTTAAAAAAGAAAAAACTTTAGCGTCATCTAGCAATGAGAAATAGAACTAAAAAAGTTTGATTTTGACTGTTTTTTTTTTGACAATTTGGGTGGTTGTTTTTATTTATTTATTGAAAATGACCCCGATGGTCAGCAAGAAAATCAAAATCGTTGCAATACAATAGAACAGTGTTATGTAAACAGAAAACTCGACCGAATGTCGCCAAACATTGAGAAACTGATACATCTGACTGGATTCAATGATGGTATATTGTAGGTGTTGCGGATCGGTTCGAATCAGGATATCGATACCGAAACCCATTCCAACCGAAAAAAAGATCAAGGCGATGAGCATCAAGATTTTCCTAAATTTTTTTCCCGGCTTTCCTTTACATTGGTTTTTCACACAGAACGTCAACAAGAATGCCAAACTGATGATGAAGAAGAAGGCATTGAAAGTTTTCTTCGAAGTTATTGCCGAACTGTACCGGGTGTTCAAGAATGAAGTATAAAAGAATCCATCGAAGAAAAAAAATTTATTATCACTAACCTGTAAAACGATAGAAACAATGGCATTATATTGACATTGGAAATGTAGTTCATCAATGGATTGATGCACTCGTTGGCCACAACATTGAATAGCAGAAAAATCGGTGCTATAAAATCGATAGCTTCGATCTCGGGTAGCAAGGTGAATTTTCCCTCCAAATCGATGTAGGCCTGTGGTGCGGCAACAAACGATTGTCTCTCGTCCATCTCTTCCATGGGCATCGGCTTGATACCGCTCTCGACGCAACAAACATAAGCCTCATTCGAAGTCGATAATTGAAAGTTGATGATCGATACGTTGAGCTCACCTTCCGCTTGATCATGAGTGATGGCTATCCGGCTGACGATCTGAAATTCCGAATCTCTTCGAAAATCATTTCGTTTTTTTTTTTTTTGAGAAATAATTCGAACAACAACTCAATCAATTTCATCTCTCACCTGATCAAAAGGAAACTTATTGTGGCAAAGTCATGATGGAAAACATTGTGCTCGTTTTGTCCAAAAAACTTGGGCGGAATCCGTATCAAAAACTTTTGACTATCGAAACTTCCGAAAAATTTTAGAATAACACTGGTGGTACTGAAATCGATGGTCGTTTTACGGTAGAAATAGACTATCCGAACAATGTAAACATATTGTTTCTTGTCGTTGTTCAAGAAATAGAGCTTGTTCCACGATTCATCCAACTCGGGTTCCGGGTAGAACGACACGAAAAAAGCAATCAAACAACCAATGAAATTCAACATGACAAAAGCTCCCGGATAGTAGTAATAGGAGAAATTGGTGAATACGGTCGAATTGGTTGGTTTATGGTCGAAAGTGATGGAGGAATTCATTGATCACCTTTGGTTTTATGGTTTTCGAAACTTTCAAATTTCGTAAGTTTTTTTTTGAAACCATTCAATCAGCCTAGGTTTTTATGTTGATTTTTAAATAGAAAACTTCACTCGACTGTTGAATTCCAAGTTTTTCTATTTTTTTTTACGAACATATTGGAACAATTCGATTGACAGTTCTTCAACTGGCCACAAGATGTCCCAAACGTAAGTTAAGTTTTTTTTTTTTTTTGAATCTATAGAAATCTTGAAAGGCAGAGAAAAAAACTGATTTGCGTCCCTAATGCTGGACACCTCCCATTTCGTTTTTTTTTTTTTTTTTTTGTTGCGGGCCAATCTTTCCACAGGTTCCACAAGTTGTTGGGCAACAACTTTTGGTGTTCTCAACAACTTCAAGGCTCAACAAAAAGGTGTTTCGCATGTGTGTTTGTGTGTGTGTTTGTGCCCAATCCCATCATGATCCAACTTTTGTTGGGATCGTAAGAGATTATCAAAACCCAACCAAAAAAAAAAAAAAAAAACATGGAACGGAGGAAGGGGGGGGGGGGGAAAGAGGTTTGAACTAAATTAAATCTGGTTGTATCGATTGTATCGATTGTAACCATGTAACAACAAGTTTTTTTTTCTTTTCGTGTAGTATCCTATTCTATTTAGAAGTTTTGGTGGTTTGTTTGTTTCTTGTTATCCTGGGTTTTTTTTTCTTCTTTTTCTCTCGGGTCTCAATCATTGTTGTTGTTGTTGTTGTTTGAGGAAACCAATGAACAACAACATGAACACAACAACATGTAACACATTGAAAAAAAACACCATTTTTGTTGTTTTGTTGAAACACCTTTCGCCTACCAAGAGAAGACCCCGCATAGCAAAAACACATTGAAACCTTACATTGGGTTGTCATTTAAATTGAACGAACAAAACTTTCTCTGTCTCTGTCTTGTTGTTCCATAAGATAAACTCTTACATTGATTCATTCGTTCCAACAACAACAACTTTGTACTAGAGAAAACTGATCGTTTCGCTGTTTTCTCTCTCTCTCTCTCTCTCTCTCTCTCTCTCTCTCTCTCTCTCTCTCTCTCTCTCTCTATTTTCATGATGTCATTGGAATCAACAAGAACAACAGTTTGAGTGACATTTGTCTGTCTCGCTGTGTGGTTTTATATCAATATCTTTGATGTATTCGGGTAGTTATTTTTTTTTACATTGTGCGTGTTTGCCAAAGCTCTCACTCTGTTTATGGGTTTTTAATGTGCCCTTAAAAAAAAACTTGTGTGGTGGTTGTCTTAGGTGGCATTCAAATTGTTGGAAACAAAACACACACAATCATGGTCCTGAGCCTGAGCTAAGCTAGGTATCATTTTTTTTTTTTTCAATACAAACAATTGTCAAATAACAGAAAAATATTCTTTTATCTTCTCTCGCTTTGTTTGTTTGTGTAAGGGCCCATAATTTTCTAATTTGTCCTGTTATGGGGAGGAAAGGGGGGGGGGTCGGAATAAAGGTTTATGATTGTCCAATTTGTTGCCAGCCGTGATTGGCAGCCATGTGACAGCTCTCTTTTTGGGTGCTCTCTCTTTGATTCATCACCAAACAATTCAACAGAAAAAAAAAACTAACCAAACAATATCAAACAAAAGAAACATGTAACATGACATGTGACATGAAATGACATGACATGACATGACACGACATTATATGGCCTATTCTTTGATTATTCACTTCTTCTCCTGGTTTCAATTTCATTTGTTACAAATTTCATTATTATAAATATAAATAAGCATAAATATTAATGATTTTACCGTCTTTTCAAGTCGTATTAAGACGTTTTTTTTTTTTTTTTTTGTTAAAAAATTTTATCAAATTCAAAACCCAAAACGAGAAAACTTTACCCAATTGAGGTGAGAAATGAAGAGAACAACACCTGAGAAAGTTTATTTACTCTCAGGTTCCTCTCTCTCTCTCTCTCTCTCTCTCCTCTCTCTCTCTCTCTCTCTCTCTCTCCTCTCTCTCTCTCTCTCTCTCTCTCTTCTCTCTCTCTCTGCTCTCATACACGATTTGGGTCATTTGTTGTAGAGGACCTAGGTCCCTAGAAAAATTCTGCTTAGGTGGCACATCTCATTTCTTTAACAAAAATAATACAACGTTTAAAATACACGTGTGAAATTTTTCTCGGTTCGATCTTTGTTGTTGTTATTGGCATTGTTATGAAGTGTTCATTGAGAATTTTTTCTCTCCATTCAACATAACATGAAATGATAGGAAATGGTTTGTTTGCCTGAACTGTATACCAGTGGCAAATGTACACGGTATGTCAATTATTTGTTCCACAACCAAAAAAAAAAGCCCAAAACTAATTTTAAATTCATTCGAAAATATTGTTGAATAATGTTGTTGTTGAAATCAATGATTGTTTTGATTTGATTTTCTAGTCAATTTGTCATTAAGAAACTCAATCATTCAATTTTTTTTTTTTCAAGCTTGAAATCACCTGAAATCGATCATTGTGTTCATTCGATTTATCGATTCATCGAATCGTTAAATTTTCTTCTAGAAAAAAAAAATCGTAGGCCATTTGTTTCGATGTGTTTGAAGAAATTCTATTGGAAAACTTGAAGAAATGTGATAGGCCCAGCAATCAAGTGTTTGAGTTTTTTTTTTGTTTCTAAATCAAACTTTTCTATCGAGCTTTCAGATGTTTCAATTTGGCTAGGAAATTCGACCGATTTGCATTCCCTTTGGGGGTTCGTTTGATTCCAAAAAAATTGGCTTGTGTTTGGGCTCTCTTACTCTCTCTCTTTCTTTTGTTGGTTTTCATTTGGGAATCGATTGTTGTAATGTTGTCGTTCGATACTGAGAAGGTGACATGTTTCAATTTAAAAATCATGCCAACAATGATGATGTTTCAATTCATTCAACGTTGATGTTTGTTTGTTTGTTTGTTTCCAATTACCCGATTCCGGGTAAAGTTTCAGCCATTTTTTTTTTCCAAGCTTCTGTCCCAGAAAAAGTGCTTAGTAATAAATAGTGTGAAATGTGTCAAATCGAAATATCTCTCTCTGGTGAAAATCCACACCACCAGCCAGAAAAAAACACATCGAACAGTCGAATTTTTATTTTTCTAAAAATGAGATTTTTATTTTTTTAGAAAATGTTTCCCGATGATATCCGAATAGCTTTTAAAAGACCCGAAGCTTTGGTCATTTCTTTTTCTTTTTCTCTGGTTAAATTTAAACTGGATTAATAAAACGTGAAAAGACGGCTTTAAAAAACGACCCGGGTGGTGGTGTTGGAAGCGCTTAAAAGTCATATAACGTAATGCTGACACACATTGTCCATGGTCCTTTTTTTTCACTCGTGTTTGAGTGTCAAAAATTGTTTGATTGACAGGACTAGAGGCCATGTTAAGGGGCCGTGATCACGCCTTGTGTAACGTATTACGGCGCGGACCTTCCACAAGTAATCGAATAATGACAAACCATAATAAAATATTCACGTTTCTCATCATTTGCTGTGTTGTTCAAGGCTTAAAAATCGACTTAGGCCACCAAAAAAAAAAAAAAAAAACATTTAAGCCATTTTTGTTTGAATGATTTTTAAAAATGATTAAATTGTGTTTCAAAAATAATAAATAAATAATAAAAAAAAAACGTGAATAATAAGTTTTTTTTTTTTAGTAAAAAACTTATGAATATTGTTTGATGTAAATTTTTTTCTCTCTAAATGTTTCTCTTTGGGCCCTACTTGGGCTACGACACTTTAACTTTCCGTTAAAAATTTTTTTCCCCTTGTTAACTTAAGCCCAAGTGAGTGTTGCTTAAAGGAAAAATTTGTTTTTTTTTTTTGCGGTTCTTCTAATCTTCTTGTTTGTTCAATTTTGGAACAAATTGTGTTGAGTGAAACACCAAGAAAAAAAAAAATTATGTAAATCTTTAAGTTTTTTTCGATAAAAAAAAAACCTAAGAAAACGATTTTCTTCTAAAAATTAATTCTCAAAATAATTTCCAAAAAACTTTTATTGTTCGATTTGTTTGATTTTTAAATCGATTCGATGTATTCAGAGAAAACAATTTTTTTTTTTGGCTGGAAATTTGATCCTAATAAACAAAGACAAACAAATAAATAAATCGAAAACAAATCGATTTTTTTCAAAATGATCAAGATGATCATCATCTCTTCCATAATTGGACCAAATCAAATCAAATTTTTTCTCTGGAACAAGTTTTTGTTGGACCGATCGTTTGAGTTGAGTTGTTTGTTTGCTTGCTTGCTTACTTTACCCATCATCATTATCATTATCAATAATAGAAATGATCTATTTTTTTTTTTTTTGGATTGTTTTCCTCTATCGAAATCGTTTTTCCATTATTTTCTTTGAGAATACGATTCTTTTGTTGTTCGATTTTGTTGGATCGTTAAGTAGGGTCGACTCAAGAGCTAGTCCATCCATCCATTTATCCAGCCAGCCAATGCATTGAAATCTCCACTCTTCCCATCAATCTCTCTCTCATCATTTTTAAAGCGAAACGACAATTTTACGATGATTTGTTTTTCAAATACGATCACATCGTATAGTATCTTAATGTTTTTTTTTCTTCTTTAAAATAGAAAAACAATGAAATAATTTTTTTCTGAATGGATCAAAAAATCCAAACCAAAAATTGGGTTTTATTCAATAATTTATCCATTGCCTTTGTGTGGTGAATTTTGGTTTAAGTGGTGGCCCTTCTTTCATTGTCATTCTTAACCGTTTGTTGTTTTTCCCAAATTTATTCCGCCTGTTGTTATTGATAGGGCCTTGATTTTTTTTTTTCTCTCCTAGGTCTGATATATCATCATTTTTCTGATGGAAGAGTCGAAATGCTCGTCTCTCTAGCTCTCTATTCGTTTCGATTTCAAATCAATTTTGATCGAATGTTTGTTTTGGGGGCTTCAGTTTTTTGATAAATGAAGCTCTTCTAAGTGAAAGTTTCCTAAAAGTTTTTGAATCCTCGAGGAGAATGACATGATCTCACTAGGTAAGCAGAAGAAATTCCAAGAATCTAAAAGCGATTGAAATCGATCCAAGCTTGAGTTTTTTTTCCAGAATCCAATCTAACCAAACCAGAATCTTGAATCTTTTTTAATGGCCAATCGAGCTGTCACACATCTCTCTCGAATCTATTTTAGCTAATCAAAGGTCCAAAAGGTTTTTTTTTTCCTGCTTGTTTTATCCTAGAATCCGAGAATTTTTGACTTGCATTGGAGATATATAAAAAAAAAACCAATTCTCCAACATTAACGCACACACACACACACACACACTGAGTGTTTGGTAGCCTAGGTTTTTTTTTCTGGTTGGTTGTTCAAGTGTCTAGGGCTTTTTCTTCGTTTTCTCTCTCTCTCTCTCTCTCTCTGGTTGCTTTTTGGCTTTATTTTTCTTTCTAGGCTCTCTCTCTCTTTGGTTGTCTTCTCTTTGGTTTTTCATTCATTGATTCGGTGGCTCTAATGTAATTTTCATGTACTTTTCAATTTGATTCACTCGGCGCTCATTCACCAACAACAACAATGTTTCACTAACGGTTTTTTTTTTTTTGTTTTTGTTGTTGGCTTCTTCTCGCTTTGGGTTTTTGTTTTGTCGCTTAAAAACAGTCCGTCGTTTTTCCAAGCAGCGATGGAGGTGGTGAGGCTTTTACCCCAGACCAAACACCATTCACTCACCGATACCGATACCGATACCGATACCCGAAATCGAACCAACCAAACAAACAAACATTCAATGAATCAACAACGACAAAAAAAAACTTTAATTCAAATCCTTCATCCAAATGTCAGCCAATATATATATATTTTGGTTCGATTACGATTACTTTTTCTAAAAGTAAATCTCAGGCTAGGCCCGAGATGTTGTGATGGTACCCAGCAAGAAGAGAGAGAGAGAGAGAGAGTATTATGGAACAACATGTCGTCAATGTCTCCAATGTGTTCTCCATTGGGTAGAGATGGACTTGGACAGTTTTTTTTTTTTAAAATTTTCTTCTTCTTGTTCTCAAATAGAAACCAGAGAGAACTCACTAAAAAAATTTATTTTCTTCAGAAAAAAAAAGATGTAGAAAAACTTTTGGACGGTAAAAAGGAGTTGTAGTTCTAGTCGTTGTCAAGTTCTCTGTGTGTTCCTGGAACACCGAGGATTTATTTTTTGTTAGCCAGACAGGTCCACACATTACGCCAACCGGACCAAATCGTCATTTTAAAAATGACGACATTTTTTTAATGTATTTTTTTTTTTTTATTTTTTTGTTATCATGTTCCATTAATATATTTGAAATCGATGTGTTGTTAGTCCGAGTGAATGTTTTTCTGGTTTCTTTGGGCCCTCTAATTCGTACACACTATGTATGTCCATTCGGTAATGGACAACATTTCGTTCAAATATACTCGATGTAGACTTTACACCTAATGTTCCCTAAGTAAAATGATAAATTTGTTTATGGTCCAGCGAGAAAAATTTACATGTTCCCCATCTAAATGACCGTTGTTTTTTTTTTCAAGCTTCAAAATTTGGATCAGTAATTTATATTTTTGAAAAAAAAAAATACAAACATACACTTCTAATGGTCATATCTAGGGTCCCAGGTTTACAAGATGGACCATCAAAAAAAAAAAAAAAAATGACCACT
Organism: Octodonta nipae; assembly: GCA_034190945.1. NCBI lineage: Eukaryota > Metazoa > Arthropoda > Insecta > Coleoptera > Chrysomelidae > Octodonta > Octodonta nipae. Next base: position 13,474 of record JAVLUE010000413.1, on the reverse strand, counting down.
CTGATTGAATCATGATTACAACGGCAATGTGGGAGGACAAAAAAAACCAAAACAATCACAATTAACAATCATTAATTATGTTTAAATAGATTCTGTTTATAAGGATCCAAGGCCCAGGCCTTGGGCCCACACTAGGCACCATAAATTACATTTCTAGTATCATTTTGATTTCAGAATCCATTACACATTTCATATTAAATATTTAAATATTGAACTTTTTTTGGGAAATGGGAAAATCTCGGTTTTTGCTAATTATAATGATTCTGTCTGGTACTACTACTACTACTGCTGCTGCTGCTGCCAATGATAATACAAACAGAACAACAGCGAAAAACAAAAAGAATGACCATTGGTCATTCTGATGAATTATTTATGGATTAGATGGGCATCTTTTTTTTTAAAACAAAACAAAACATTACCATTCCATGATAATCAGTAGTAATAATTCTTAGTCGTTGTCGTTTAAAATGAAACAACATGTAAACTATTGTTTAAATGATGTTTCTTGCGTTTTTTTCTCTCTCTCTCTCTCTCTCTCTCTCCTCTCTCTCTCTCTGGTTCTTCTTTTGGTTCGTTTGTTCCAAGTGGCCGGAGAAAGTGGCAGAGTTTCTCTGGTTCGAGAAGTATAAGGATGAAGGATAATGTGATGTAAGATGATGTGAGATGTGTTCAATATTTGTAATTCGACAACGAACCAATTTGTTTGCCTTATCCATTGTTCTTGAATTTTTTTTTTACTTTCCTGGATGTTGTTGTTCTAGCGTTGTTGTTTGATATGATGTTATGTTCTTGTTGAATATTTCCTTAGTTCCTAGGACCCTAGAAAAAAAAAACAAGAAAAACAAGAAATTTTCCATGTTTTCTGTTTTACATTGCTTTCTTCAATAAGGAAAAAAAACCTTCATTTTCTGGTCCATTTTTACATACTATTAGAGTTTCTCTTTGTTCTCTCAAACACTGAAGAATGATGATGATTGCCTTGAATATTGTATTTCTTATTGGGGGTGGGAAGGAATGGGAGGGGAGGTTTCCTTGCTGTTTTGTGCTTGCCATATTCTCCTAGGTCTCTTTTTGGTCCCAAGAGTGATCTCCAATGATCACCAAAGTCAAATTGGTGTTCAAATGTACGAAAAACAAATGAAGTCTTGCCTATAATGGACTCTAGAATGAATAACACTTTTAATGTAATGTAAAACATTACATTACAATCGTTTCTGTTGTTTTGATCATCCTATCAGGACCCTAGGAACCCGAATAACAGTATCATTTTAATGGGCTTTGAACTCAATTTTTCCAAACAAAAAATGATTCTAAACTTTGGTTTGGAAAAAACTTTTCCAACTTTTCTTAATGAAATTTAAAACTTGAGGAAAAGCTGAAGGAAGCAGTAGATAAATTTTCATTTTAGCGAGAAAAAATTTCAAAAAAAAATTAAATATCGATTTCTTTAGAAAACAAATTATCGGGTTGTTGTTTGATTTTTTTTGGTTCTAGTTTTTTGGTTCTGGTTCAAGTTCTGGTTCTGGTTCGGGTTAGTCGTTTTGTATTCGAGCCGTGTTGTTGGTTGGTTGGTTGGTTGGTTGAATGGTTGTTTGAAACAATGAATAGTTTGTTTCAAAAAACATGAAACAACAACAACAACAACAAATCGTCTTGTTTAGAAGTGTGTTGTCTTGTTAAATACACATCGTAAAAATTTGGAACACAACTAAACAACCACGGAACCCAGCAACCAAGGATTCAAAGAGCCAAAAAAGAAAAAAACCCGAAAACAACAACCAAACGACACGACAAACGAATCTTCGAACACACAACAAACCAAACAAACCCAACACATTAACATCGAATCTAATTTCTTTTCTGAGTTAAATGTTGTTGTTGTTGTTCCAGGAACAAAGTTCTCAATTCGTTTTTTTTTTTGAGTCAAAAAAAACTTAACTGGAACAACAAGAACAACAACAACAACAACACTGTTGTTACGAGAGTTTAACAAGTGTTCCATTTTGGTGTTGTTCCATGATGATGATGTCTTCTTGTCGTTGTTCCACGACAAGATCTTCTTGAAAAAAGTTGTTTTATTGAATTTTTTCCTCTTAAACAACACACACACACAATTCAAATTAACTTCTTTTGGTACACGAAAACACCGGGAAAAGAGAGAAAAAAACTCGGGTCCCGGATCTACTAAAAAAAAAATCGACAACCATTAATAGCTAATAATAATCTGTGTTCCTGGATCTTTTTTTTTTTAGTTATTGACCTAGTCCGGTAATTCATTTAACGCGAAAAAAATGACGGTTATTGTTTTTTTTTTTGGGTTTTGAAAGAAAAGCGGTATATCAAAATTCAACCCGATTCGGGTAATGCTTTTGCTATCGGGTTGAAAGTTATTTATTTTTCTGGTTGTTATCTAATCTCTCTGTTTCTATTGGGATTTATTTAATAATAATTATGGCGGCGGTGGCAGTGGTGGTGGTGGTGTCAAAGTCAAAATTTGTTCGGAAAAATCCGAATTAAATATTCATTTGTCGGGTTGTTTGCCAATTCAATTTTAGGAAAAAAACTATCCACTCTCTTAGTCCCTGTTAAGCTTTTTTTAAAGCAGGTTTGTCATTTGATAGCAGCGTACGAATTCCTCACTTTGTCCCTCAAAGAACCCTGAATGAAATTAATGAATGGGACCGAGTTTTTTTTTTTTTTTTTTGGGACAAAGCAACGGGCAGAGAGCAGCCAAAAGATGATTGATTTTTTTTTCTCTCTCTCTCTTCGGTTCATCTAGATAATTTGGTCAAAATGATTTGCATTTCTTTCTTCTTTTCACTCTTGATCATCAATTTTATTGAGTTTTACGAACAAAAAAACTGAGAACTACGAAAAAGGACTAGAACCAGGGCTAAGTTGTCCTTCTGAAATATGGTCTCATGAGAGATTCAATGAGATAGGAACCAAAAAAAAAAAAAAAGGTCACTTTTCATTTACGCCAATGTGTAATGTCTGTGAAGCGTTTAAGCTACCGAAAGCTTACCCACCAAAAAGCTTATCTCCTTTAAAAAATTTTTTCTACGGCTTGTGCGTGTGCTTGTGTGTGTTTGTTTGCAGTAACCTACGAGACCATAGAAAACCAAACCGTTTGTTTTGCCATGCCACTCGAATCAAATCATCAATCTTGGCTGGCATCTTTCATTCACTCTCTGAGGTTCGCCACTCCACTGACCATAAATGAAAGAGAGAGAGAGAGCTTTCAGTCAAGACCCTAGAAAAAAAGTCAAAAAGTGCTTTGATTTCAAGTGCGTTCCGTTGGGTGTTTAGCCTGTTCCAGAAAGCTGTTCCAAATATTAGAATCTTTAACTAGATTGACTGGGATGACTTTTTTTTGTTTGATTCGATATATCAATTCAATAGAATATTTATTATTATTTAAACCAGAATGAGAGAGAGAGAGAGAGACCTAGGTCCCGGGAGCATTATCAGATTATCCATTAGAATTGTCAAATTACTGGCTACTTACTTTTTTCCAACTATTCAACAGTTTCATTGAACGAATCGGATTTCGAATATTTTCGAGTATCCTTCAGAATCTTACCCATGAAGAGCCTGATTCTTTAGCACTTGAGTGCTCCAATGTAAGGAGAGTTGTGTGCAAAAATCTGTGATGGTCAATTGTATCATTTTTTTTTTTTTATAACGAAAATCACATCAATTTTGGCCATTCAAATAGCATTACTAACTATTTATAACAAACAAGCTTTTCACTAGAACAAAGTTTTTTTTTATAAAGCTTTTCAAGCTCGAAATGGAATCGAAATTATCCGATTGTTTCACTATCTAAAAATCTGTGTTTGTAAAAGTCTTGGTGATGTTTTTTTTCTTTAATTAAAAAAATTGTGTACGAAAAATGTGTTGAAATTGTTGACAGTTGAAACAGCCCCAGCAGAAAAAAATTTTAGTTCGAATATCAATTAATTTCGAATCTTGAAATTTGACTTGAAATGTTTTTTCTTCGATTCTTTGAGGAAAAAAAAAAAACTCTGGTCCTTTAGCAAATATTTGCCAACAAAAATTTCTCAAAAAGTTCAAGTTCCAAAACATGGTTTTACACTGTTTGATTTGAAAACGTTTTTGTTGTTGTTGTTGTTGTTTCTGAGCCATGGAGATACCCGAGAAAAAAAAGGCCAAATGTGTTGGAACATCCTAACCTCCCCCTTCTCTCCGATCCAACAAATGGAACAAATTTGACACAATCGAATTCGATTCATTAGTGGATTGTCATTCTTTTGTTCGTTTCAAAAACTTTCTTGTTCCAAATTTTTCTTGGATCAAATTGAACTTGGAGTTTGGGGTTTTCTGTTGTTTCATTGTTGTTGTTGTTTTTTTGATTTCACACCGGTGACAGATTGCAAATTCTGGTTTTCTCGTTGCGTTCTGGTTGTTTCATTCGATAAGTTTTTAATTTCTGTCTCAATGAAAGTTCCACACAGAGTACCGAGTTTAATTAAATAACATCAAAGTCGTGTTCGATGTTAGTGTCGGTATCTCTCTTCGTGTGTTTTCTGCGGCTCAAACTGGGATGACAGGCCCTAGGATCAGAGAAAAACTAGAGACTTAAGAAATTTCTTCGATCCAAGTATTTAAGAACAAATGGGAGAAAATCTAATGACAAAAATCAAATCATCATGTTAATAAAATCATCATATTGAGGTTACAATGTTGCTTGTTACAACCAAATAGAGAGAGAGAGAGAGAGAGAGGGTTTTATTAAAAAAAAATTTTTTTATATTAAACTTACATTTCATATTAATCTATCTTTGGGTGAGCCCAGAGATTAATCGAACCTCCATTCTCTCATAAACACAACAACACAAAATGATTCAATTACAGATTCTTTTTTCCATCAAACTATCCATTACTCACCCACAAAAAGCAAACCCTTTGGGTTTGCTTTTAAAATAATAAAAAACTGTCCGTTTTTTGGTTCACAATGGAAAAAAATCGTGTCGGGCTTATCAGAAAAACTAATATGAAAGAAATATTTTAGAAAGGCGTGGGAAAAAAAAGAATTGGCTAATTTTTCTATTTCGGGAAATTGAATTTTGGACCCTACGCGCGGCGTATTACAAGTTTTTTTTTCTTTGCCATCACGTTTCTCTAGCAGAATTTTGGTCCTCATCATTCATTCATTCGATATACATTTGATGAAAGTTTTTGACAGGGCCCAGAAATTAATTAATTGATTAGAAAGTTTTTTTTTTGCTGGGTTCCATAAATAACCAGATTAATCTCGGTATGTGGTGTCCTTCTTCTCTTCCCCTCCCTCCTTTCCCCACTTGGAACCACAATTGGAACACCTCCTCAACAAAAACACCTCATCAATTTTATTTCATTCACATAACGACATCCCTCCCTCCCTCCCTCTTGGACACACACACACACACGGTGATCTTGTTGGGTTGTTAATTGTAAAGTTTAAACCCAAAAATTTTTCCAACCCGGCACCTCGGGTTTAAAGTTTGGGTTAGTTCGAATAAACTCGTAAACTAACTTGACACGTGACTTGTCGTCCAAAAAAAATTTTTCTTCTTTCTCATTCAACTTCTAGGCCCAATACGGTTTTTTTGAGGTTTTTTTTTTGGCTGAAATTTTTTTGTTCTTTCTGAAAAATTCAAACAGCCAAAATGTTGGCTATGTAAACCTGAGAACCGATACGGTTAATTGCTTGTTGTCGTTGTTTGACTATCTCGTTAATTGAGACCTTATGGACCTTATGGACCGTTGTGTTGTGCGCGTGTTGACGCTCGTGATGACAGAGAACAAACAACCCACGGTAAAATATAGTACGAGACTGATGATGAGCATCATCAAATACAAAATCATAATCATAATTATTGTCATCGGCACGTGTTTTATTTTCCAGGCTCTTTTTCTGGAACATGGAACACACACTTGATACACAAACCACCTTTTGATACCTTGTCATCGAGTTGTTTGAAGTTCCCAAGCATTGAAAAATCTGACATCTCTTTTTGGTACAAGTTTCTTCTCTTAAAAACTCTCAAAGATGAGAATCGTCGAATGTGTGATGAGAAAACACGTGCAAAACTTGACAATTTTCAAGTCCTCGAATTTTGGGCAAAGTTTTTTCTTGATTGGCCTTAGCGAATATTTGTTTGTTCCGTTGAAAAAAAAAAGATGTCTCAACTTGGAAAAACGACATTTTTTTCTGGATATTGAGTGGTGGCACGCGTTACACACTGGACCTTATCCGGCCCAACAATTCGATTTGTCAAAAAAAAAACTTTTTCCAAAGAATCGAGCCAAAGATTTGGTCCAAACTTTTGTTTCAAAGTTTCGATCAGAGATTTTAGTCAAGACAAACTCGATGTACCAACCAGAGAGAGAGAGAGAGAAAAAAAAACAGTTTTCAAAAAGTTTCCGCAAAAAAAAAAAACGTCTTTCCGAACGATTTAAAATTCAAATTTGATGTCGAACAAATTTTGCCCGATTTTTTCGATTTGTTTGTTTTAGGGATTTTATGTAACAAACACACATCGATCGCATCGATATGTCGATGTTTTCATTTACTTACCAAAAAAAAAAAAATATAAACATCCCGAAACCCATTAAACCGGGACAATATAAATCGGATATTATGCTTGAATCGTGAAAAGTGAACCGGAGAACAAAAAAAAAAAATCCATTGCACTGTTGATTTTGTTAACCAAAACGATTGAGAATGGAAAGCATAAGAAGGCAATGGCATCATCAACATCGAACATTGAAACAGTGTACTCTTCGATGTTCTTTTGGTTGAGTATACGGGAGAACTCTTCTCCCGATCCAATCGAATTGTCTCATCATAATTGAAAATTGTGTTTTAGGAGCTTTGGAATCATAAGTTGACCTAGGAGCCCTAGTGGTACACTTATAGTGTCAAGTTTCCATTGTGACTAATTGAAAGATGTGGATTGGAAACGTAGAGAAAACTTTAAACTGGTTTTTTTTCATTGATGGTGTCAATTGGAAACCAGAAAATCATCAGAAATCCCGTTCTTTTCATGAAGCTCGGGCCATGGGAAAATGAGCAAATGCACAAAAACTAGAGGGCCCTAGTTTTTATAGTAAAACTCTATTTAAAACAAACTCTTTTTGTTTAAAAATTTTCACCAATTTTCTTTTTCTTTCTTTTTGTTTTTCGACCTTCCAAAAAAATTTCAATAAGGGCCTTCAAGCACATTTGGAAAGAAAAAAACCCGAGAATCTCTTTTTTGAAGCTTTCATGTTGTTTGGATAACACTTCAAATTTGAATTCAAAGCTTTTTAGCCCAAAAAAAGGGCCTAGATTTTTTTTGTATTTTCACTTAAATTTGATGAAAACTTGAAAGTGGTTCCACACACACACACACACACACACGGGATGACATCTGGGACCGTTGGCCCGAGAGAAAAAAAATTAATAAAAATAATATTAGTTTTTTTTTTCTGGATAGAAAATATTGAATTTAGGTCAAAAAAAAAAACTTTAACATATTGAGCCCGAGCTTAATCTCCAAAAAACAGTTATAACGGTGGTTTAAAAACCTAAAACACATTCTGCTAGAGATTCGACTGAAACACATAATTCACTGAAATAGATTCCCAAAAAAAAAAACCAATACTCGAATCACAATTGAGCCGTTGGTTTGGGCGCTCCAAAAAAAACTTTATAAAAAAGCCAAACAAAAAAAAAAAAAACGGTCCTAACAAAAATCAATTGATAGAGCCCAATGAATTTTGAGCGAATTTTTTTTGAGAATTTTTGGAACAATCGATTTATTTAGAATACCAAATCCCATTGCATTGTATTGTGTTGTATTGTTTGGATAAAAATAACAGCAGCCGTTATTTTTTTTATAATAATAAAAACTCAGCCTTGTCTTTCATTTCTTAGGGATCTCAATGGTAAATATCATTAACCAAATTGAGTCTTTTTTTCTGTTTGGAACCAATAAACTCATTTTGGTTTATTGGTGTGTGAGAGATTAGACCAAAGAGAGAGAGAGAGAGAGAGAGAGAGAGAGAGAGATTGGTCAAAACCAGAAGAACCAAAAATTAAATTCAATCATCGATACACTACACTCATCCATATACGATGATGATTCCAGGGATTCTAATGGGTAGAGAAAGAATTTAATCATTTTTACTGAGAAAAAAAAAATCCTCCAAACTGATGGTGATATATTCCGCCCATTTCATTATTCTCTCTTTTCTTTTCTTGCTGGATCCATTCGTTCCAAAAAAAAAAAAAAAACATGAACCCAAAATGAGACCAAAAAGTTTTTTGAAGAGTTGTTTGAGGTGTCCCAACCATCATCGTCATCGATCTAAACAGTGGTCGAAACTGGTGTCATAGTCAGAATGAAAGAGAGACAAAGATTTCTAGGTCCAGATTCGGGTAATTGACATTTAGTGTTCCAAAAACTTTTGGTTCACTTTTCTCAATCACTAAACTAATCACTCACACACACACACACACACACAACTCTACACAAAGCCATTTATTGCCTTGAATTGCTTTGAATGTATTGAATATTATTCATCATTGAATAGAATACAGAGCAGGATCCTTACACACACACACACTGGATCCACACACTGGACACACTCAACCTCAATCACAAATTTCTCGAATCGCAGGCAGATGCTAATGATGATCATCATACTCAATGCTTGTCTGTACTGGATCTAAATTGGTAGTAATAGTGTTGGGAGTTTTTTTTTTTTTTAAAAGAAAAAAACGCGCATACTAATTTGTGGCATTCAAAATCCATGGTCCTAAAAAAAATTTGGATTCAATCATCGGTCCCATTCATGCATACCATGATGATCAATTTGTTTTGTCTATCACAGTGTATGAATTGTCAGTGGTGAATTTGAATTGTTGAAAATTTTCTTTTCTAAAATGATTTCAAAACCAAATTTGAATGCTTTTGATGTGTTTTTTTTGGGTATTGAGAACAATAAAATGTTTCAATAAAACCGAGATCCTTTGACTGGGTTTTTTTTTCTCGGGTCTCGAATTTTCGGGTTTCTCGGGTTTTCAGTTTTTCCACCAAAAAAAAAAACATCAAATAATTTACTAATTGATGGCGGGGGGTAGTCCCAGTTTCTATTGTCCAACCAGGCAAATATCACGGAAAAGCCAACGAAACTAAACGATCAGTTCTAAACAGGGCCATATTAAATCGATATGGTGGTCATGTCGTTTCAATCTGGTTTAAATTTTCTCTCTTTGAATACAGTGAACAAACTAGGGACCTAGGCTCTTTTTTGTTGTTGTTGTGGTGTTGGTCCATTATTCTGATGATGGTTTTTTAATCAAGTCAGTTTATGCTAGAAAATGAACATGAATTGAGATGTGTGGAGCTGATGTGTGTGTGTGTGTTGTTGGCATATTGCAGATTTGTCACTAAGAAATAATAATTTTTTTCGAAAAAAAAAATGATGTTCGATCATAGTATCGATGTTCGGCGCAAACCATCGATTATCATTTCAATTTTTTTTTTTTCAGAAATCTTTGTTGTTGTTGGTGTTGAAATTCGAATCATTTGGATGGTTTTATACTAAATGTGAATTATTCCTATTCATCGTTTTAATATTTTTTTGCTTTCTATTCTAACGGTCTGGATTTAATATTCAGAGAATGAATCAGAATGAATTTGGGTAGCGCACATTTAGCTAGGCATCGGGTTTTCTTCAAAGGCACCCAGTTTGACTTGAAAACAAACAACAACAACAACAACAAAAAAGCAAATGTTTCCAATGGATTTCTAGGTTCTTTTGTTTGTTTTTTTTTTCTCGAAATTTCTATTCAATGTTTGTTTGGTTTTTTTTTTGGGACCAAATTTTTATTCAGGCTTCAACAACAACAACAACAATAGATTTTTTTTCGAAGGATTCTTTTCAAATGAATATCAATGATAAAAGCAAGCTGATTTCCAAATGAAAATCCATTCTATTGAAATCCGAATCTGGTTCCATCAAATGAACCAAATTTGAAGAGAGAGAAAAAGAATCCAAAATGAGATCCAAAAACATTTATTAGAATTTTTACTTTTCTTTATTTATTTGAAAACTGAATCGATTTGTCAGAACAGAGGGAGTTTCTGGGAACAGAAAACAATGAATGATGATAGTGATGATAATGAGGGGAAGGAAAAAAAATAAACAAAACTATCGATAGTGAGAGGGGGAAAGGAAAAAACTTAAGAAACAACTGATGTAACTGATTTGAAAAAAATTTTCTATCAACTAAGAAACTGAAAGGCTCTCGAAATTTTCTTTACTAGAGAAAATCGTATCGGTTGTAAGTCATCAAAAAAAACTTGAATTCTTATTCTCTCAAATGGTCACCGGAATGTTTCCGGAGAAGAAGGGAACGGGAGAGCAAGAGAAGAGATTGCCGGCTGTACTACCAGTGGTGGTGTTACGGTGAGATGGATGATGACCACCGCCGTGACCGGTCAGATGCAATGACGGTGATGGTTGATGGTGTCCGTTGTTGATTGTTGGCTGATCATTGTTAGTTGACCATCCATTCAGTCCTGGTTTCGGGTAGAAATTGTTCAATCGACCACCACCACCTCCACGCCACCAACGTTTTGAGATGATTGCACTTGCTGGCCGGCCAACTGAAACGACGACGAATGTTGGTGATGGGCTGATGAGGCTGTATGGTGGTAAAGATTGTTGTGAGTGCCACCACCATTGCTGCCATTAGTATGATGAGAATAGTGTTCGGCGGCCAGCGGATTCAAAAACAAATTATCGGGCTGAAAGTGCGCATAGGCCGTATGCCATTCGGTGGGATACAGACGACCGGCCAGATTCGAAGCCTCCGACGTTGCCGTATGAGCGAGAGACCAAATTTTTGGCCTTTGGAGAAAAATTTCTATTATTATTTATTTCTTATTTTGAGATAAGATTAGAAGAAAAAACATAGCAATGAACTAATAATGAACTTTTACCTTTGACCATCGGCCACAATGTTATCACTTTCTGACAGGAGACTTCCACCACCACCACCATTAACAACAAACGATGATGATGATTGGAGATTAGCGGTCGCCGCAGCCGCCACACTATGATGATTGGCTGAAATCAAGAACGAAGTCGACGGCGGTGGTGGTGGTGGAGGTGGCAAAGGTTGTGACACCGAGGAAAGGTGAGCACTATGCTGCTGTTGCTGATGATGGTGAAGCTGCTGTTGTTGTTGCAGTTGCTGTTGATGATGAGGATGACCACCATGTAGATGGTGAGAATGATGACCGGCATGATGAGCCGACATTGCTACCGTTCCATGGCGATTAGACGACCCCGATAGTAGATGATGCGATGACTTGGCCAACAACTGTGAGCTGGACGACGAGGACGAGGTTGAGAATTGGTTCAACGGTGTTCCGCCAGTCAGTCCACCAAGTCCTCCTAGTCCGCCGAGTTGTCCTTCTTTGTTGTTGTTGTTGTTGGTCAGGGCTGGTTGAAGTCGAAGTCCATTACCGTTATCTATTTTTTCCACAACAGTAGATTAGCGCTTTTTTGTTTTGTAAATTTTTTTTTAAAAATATTATCATTGTGTTGGTTGAAAATATTAGGAAGAGCTTCGAGAAAATAGAAGAGATATGATTTATGGCTCATTTCTAACGTTTTTTTCTACAAGCAGATTATTGTCATACAATTGACATTTTTGACATTCTTCTAATTTTTTTTTTCTTGCCTTGTTTTTTCATTAGTTCGGGTAATTTTTGTGCCGTACGTCGTAGAAAAAAAATGTCGAACACGGTTAAATATTGTCGAACAAAGTTGTCAAAACACACGCAAGCACACAAATCGAAGAAAAACAACAGAGAGACTCCAAAAAAACTGCTTAAAAGATTTTCATAAAGACTTTTTCTTTCAACGAATCAAACCAAAAAGACACACTAGGGGACAAGGAGAGAGAGAGAGAGAGAGAGAGAGAGACCCGACATTCTCTACATTTATTAGGCTCCTATTAAACAAGGTTTAACAAGCTAAATGAAGATTAATATGGCACATATTGGGGGAGAGAGAGAGAGGGGGAAGAAGGAGCGAGATGATTGGAACAAGATTTCTAGGAGACACACACACACACACACGAACCAAAGGATCGTGTGTACAAGAGACCCGAGACGGTTCACTCTCTGGTTTTCTCTGGTACTTCGGGATTTTTTTTCTCTCTGGTACTTCGGGTTTTTTTTTTCTGGTACTCTCTTTCCATAGTTTTTAATAGTTTAAGACAATTTAATGTTTAATGAATTTTAAAATGTAACTCATTTATTTGAATTAGCTTTACCCTGTGTTAGTTTAAGTTTCTCTCGAACAACGCGACTAACAAGAATTTTTAAATTGTTTTAAAACAACAATATATTCGGGCCCATTATAATAACCCGAATTTTTTCCCGTCTTGTCTCTCTCTCTCTCTCTCTCTCTCTCTCTCTCTCTCTCTCTCTCTCTCTGGTAAAATTATTATGGCAGTGCCTATGATGAGACCTAGTTTCTGGTACAAGATTTTTTTTTTTTTTTGAAAACAAACAACAAGAACATGAAATCCACACACTTCAAAAAATTATCAAAAAAAAAAAAAAATTCAAATTTGTTCCATGTTGTTTGGTTTGTTCCAGGAACAAACCGCACATTTATTTTCTAAAACCCCTTTTGGTTCCAATGGAATTGGTTTTTTTTTTCTTCTTGTTTTCATAAAGCCAGGTTCCATTTAAAACTAGAATTTTTTGCTCAATTTCTGGAACAATTAATTTTTCTGGGTTGTTGTTCCAGAAGAAGAGTTTCTGAAAGAAAAAAACTTACTCAGATTGATGGCGTTGGTTAACTTTTCTGTTGATGAACCTAAATGATGATGATGATTCTGGTGATGATGGTGAGAGGGGTGGTGGTGGGGCTGCTGCTGCTGATGATGATGAGGAGGAGGAGGAGGAGGAGGATGATGATGATGATGATGATGGTTGTTGTTGTTGTTGTGACCCGTTGGTGTTGAATGATCCTCAACATCATCCTGATCTTTGCTAGAATCTTTATCGGAATCATCTCTTGGATCGTTGGTTTTGTTTTTTGGTTCCCAAGTCATTTTGTTCTCTTTTTTCAATCGTCGGCGAGCGTTGGCGAACCATGTCGACACTTGAGTCAAAGTCATCTTGGTAATTATTGCCACATGATCTTCTCTCCTTTGGTTGGATAGGATTTTTCCGATGCTCATAGAGCCAGGCTTTCAATGTGTTGGTTGTCTCGCGGGTGGCGTTCTTTCTTCTGGCCACACTATCGATTGTCCCATAACAATTACCGTATGGACTGTAAAAAGAGTGATGATGCGGATCGTACGAGTACGGTGTTTGTGAAGTCAACGGTGTCCAGCCGTTTCCGTTGCTCTGTCCAGCTCGTAGGATGAGCTCTGGAAAAATCAGAAAAACAC